>SJYX01020996.1:127277-163207 GCA_006410675.1 Oreotragus oreotragus | reverse complement strand
TTTCTTCCAAGGAGTAAGCGTCTTTTAATTTCATGGCTGCAGTCACCATCTGCAGTGATTTTGGAGCCCCCCAAAATAAAGTCTGACACTGTTTCCACTGTTTCCCCATCTATTTCCCATGAAGTGATGGGACTGGATACCAGGCTCCTCTGTCCAGGGGAATTCCAGGCAAGAATATTGGAGTGGGTTACCATTTACTTCTCAAGGGGGTCTTCCTGACCCAAAGATCAAACCCACATCTCCTGCATTGCCCGGCATATTCTTTTCCACTGAACCACCCACAAAGCTCTTTTCTTTCTCATTGGTACACAAATCTTGTAAAGATTTCATATACGATATCTTAAATTTGCTAAGTGTTTTACCTTACAAGCCTGATTTCTAATTGAACTATTTGGTTTCTTTTTCATTCTAAATAAACAACTTATCTCATATCTTCTCCCTTCTCCTTCCCATTCATCTGTGTCTCATTCCTATATATTACCCCTAGAGATCAGTCCCTTTTCCTAAGTGTCTGCTGTAGGGGGTTGGCCCACTGGACACTGAAGATCCATGGGCCCCTTCCAGACCTTGCAGATCTTTGAGAAGTAGCTTTCCAGCCAAGGAAGGGCTCCTATCTCCCTTGCACTTGGGTGAGACCATGAGACTAGTTTGGGCTGATGGAAGGAAAGCAAAAGTAAAGTGGGTTCTTTTCAGCTTAAGGGAATTGCCAAGTGACTGTGCCCCACTCCTCTCCTTGCCTGATCTGAGAACCTGGGTTAGCATAACCATAAAACAAAAGGAGTTTCTGTGTAAAATGATCTAGATTAAGATGTGACTTATTTTGTACCCCTGATAAGCAGAAGTCAGCTTTGCTAGTTAGAGTTAAGTGCCTTTCTTGTTATTCAGTTGCTAAGTCATGTCTGACTCTTTGCAGTCCCATGGACTGTAGCACACCAGGCTCCTCTGTCTTTCACTGTCTCCTGGTGTTTGCTCAAATTCATGTCCATTGAGTCAGTGATGCCATCTAACCATCTCATCCTCTGCTACACCTTTCTCCTTTTACTTTTAATCTTTCCCCTTCTCCTTGCACCTTCAATCTTTCCCAGCATCAATCTTTTCAAATGAGTCAGTTCTTCATATCAGGTGGCCAAAATTCTTGTTATTCAGTTGCTAAGTCATGTCTGACTCTTTGCAGTCCCATGGACTGTAGCACACCAGGCTCCTCTGTCTTTCACTGTCTCCTGGTGTTTGCTCAAATTCATGTCCATTGAGTCAGTGATGCCATCTAACCATCTCATCCTCTGCTACACCTTTCTCCTTTTACTTTTAATCTTTCCCCTTCTCCTTGCACCTTCAATCTTTCCCAGCATCAATCTTTTCAAATGAGTCAGTTCTTCATATCAGGTGGCCAAAATATTGGAGTTTCAGCTTCAGCATCAGTCCTTCCAATGGATATTTAGGCCTGATTTCCTTTAGGATGGACTAGATGGATCTCCTCACAGTCCAAGGGACTCTCAAGAGTCTTATCCAACACCACAGTTCAAAAGCATCAATTCTTTGGTGTTCAGCTTTCTTTATAGGCCAACTCTCACATCCATACATGACTATTGGAAAAACCATAGCTTTGACTAGACGGGCCTTTGTTGGCAAAGTAATGTCTCTGCTTTTTAATAAGCTGTCTAGGTTGGTCACAGCTTTTCTTCCAAGGAGCAAGCATCTTTTAATTTCATGGATGCAGTCACCATTTGCAGTGATTTTGGAACCCCCAAATATAAAGTCTCTCACTGTTTCCATTATTTCCTCATCTATTTGCCATGAAGTGTTGGGACCACATCCCATGATCTTAGTTTTCTGAATGTTGAGTTTTAAGCCAGCTTTTTCACTCTCCTCTTTCACTTTTACCAAGAGGCTCTTTAGTTGTTTGGCTCTAAAGACCTAAAGAATCTTTAGCTCTAAAGACCTAAAGAGTGACAGTAGAGAGAGTAAAAAAGAATCAAAATATATGAATACACCATGAGATAAATGCCAAGCACATTAAAAAGATCTCACAATGATGCGATTGAAGTTTCTGGGGGAAAAAAGATCGAGAATTAAGAGAAAATGACTTAAGAATTTTCAATACAGATAAGCAACTTCAACCTACAGATTTATGAAGCTTGGCTATCCCCAAGTAAGAAGAAATATCTATGCATGCTACAGTGAAACTAAATTGTATATTACAAGCAATTTAAAAACAGAAGAGGAAAATACTTTTTTTCCCCAAAGCAGTAATATAAGTCTGAGGGATAACTTCTCAAAGAAAACTATTGAATACAGAAGTCAGTGGGAAGATATTTGTAAAGAAATGAACAAAAATGAAACAAAAACTTGCTAACCTAGAATTCCACAGCTAATGAAAACATCTTAAAAATGAAGGCTATATAAAGCTATTTCCCACAAACAAACGTTTGCCAGGATACCTTCACTAAAATAAGCACAAAAGGGAAAAGGAAACTACCTCAGAAAAAAAAAAAAAAGAATAATTGCACAAAATGGTCCACAGTAGCAGAAAGGTGAAGAAGTGGGCAACTGTAAATAAATATTGATTACACAAAACAATAACAGGTCTTATGGAGCTCAAGACATGTGTGAAAGCAATACTTCCAAACCCAGAAGGTGCGTGTGGGTATGTGTGATCACAGGGCGTTACCTCCTAGAACACTTGCGATGCTTTATTTCACTGCTGACTTAATTGTACTTCCGCCGCTCAGCTGTGTGTCATAGGAAGGCAGAGGTGAGTTCTGTCTGGCAAACCCTTGTCATGCCGCCTGCAGAGCAAGTTACCTGGTGCAGAGACACCGTCAATGATTTTGTATTAATATTTTCTGACTGAACAATTCAGTAGGTATGACTGCTTTTTCAGTATGCTTATTAATTTTTATAAGAAGAATCCCTTATACGTTAGCTCTAATAAAAATATATTCAGACATCAGTAGACCAGCTAACCACACTGATCCACTAGCCCCCTCGCCCTGTGAAAGAGAAAAGTCTTGACAATCGGACACCTACTTTATGTTGCCATCTGAATTCACCAGCGAATATCAGACCTGCAGGGGTTTATGGCATCACAGACTCTGTTCTTATTCTTTGGCAAGAGCAAATTCTTACTCAGAATATTCATTTTTTACCTTGCCTGCGATGAATAATCAGATGAGTACAGAAACACTGCAAACAAAAGATGGGAAAAACACTTGCACCCTTTTTTTTTTCTCTGCCGTTTAGAGATACTCAATTTGTCTTATATTCTGTGATTTGTCTTGCCCTTCTCTGTAATCCAGTTAAACAGCACTGCCAGGCCAACTGTGAGGGGACTCTGGCTGTGTCCTGTTACAGACACTGATCCCCTCCAAGGACCAGATTCTGTTCTTGTGAATGGGCTTGCTGTCTGTGATCTGAAGGACCAGACAAGCAAGATATGCCTCTGTGTGTTTCCTTCCTTACACTTGAGCCTAATAGTGAGTGTTTAACACACCAACTGTCTAAACATG
The DNA here is from genome assembly GCA_006410675.1 of Oreotragus oreotragus. Lineage (NCBI taxonomy): Eukaryota > Metazoa > Chordata > Mammalia > Artiodactyla > Bovidae > Oreotragus > Oreotragus oreotragus. The sequence continues at coordinate 159,701 of SJYX01020996.1, read as the reverse complement.
AGGGTGGAGAAGATATATGATGACTCCAACATGATGAAACAATATAAATATAAGGAGAGCAAACCCATGTACTATATATAAATACATATGTTATTACACATAAATAAAAATGTTCTATATGTGGATGCACATATTTAGACATGTATATAAAATGTTTACAATTATACCTGGAGCATAATAATGTTATATTAATGCTTGTGGTCCTCACTTTTATTATTATAATAAACAAGTAAACCTGTGGGGGTATATTTATAGTTATTCGTAGGGAGATAATGTAGTTTTCCAGAAGGATTATAAGCTTCTTATTAAATTCAAAAACATTATTTTGATCTTTTTTTTTTAGGTTGTGCTTTTCAAATAAAATCTCAGTGCGGAAACTGGCATTGATATAGATCCAGCCTACCTCTCGATTAGAAAAGTAAAAAATAAAAAACACCTTTGCTTTAATGTGACACAACCTAGGTAGCAAATTTTAAGGAAACTGAAAAAAAGCTTCTGGAACTAAAAAGTGAATTAAGCAGTGTCATAAGATAGGACAATATAAAAAGATGTATTTCTATATAGCAATGAAAAACTAGAGGTTGAAAAATACATACAATTCTTTAAGATATGGGTAATTTGGGGCAAGTTTAGCCAAACTGTGTATAATAAGATCTATATCTTGAAAACCTGAAAATATTTCTAAGAAAAAGATTGAATAAAATATGAATAGATTGTGAATAGTTACGGACAAATTGTGTTTCCAGCGTTCATGTGTGAAACTCTATCTCCAATACCTTAGAATGTGAGTGTACTTGAGACAGAGCCTTTAAAGAGGTTAAAGTGAGGCCATTAGGGTGGTGTCCTAATCCCGTAGGACTGGTGTTCCTGTAAGAAGAGAGCGAGACACCAGAGATGAGTGTACACAGGGAAGGACTGTGTGCGGACACGGGGTGGTGGACATTTACCACCACAGAGAGGGGCCTCAGGAGAAACTAAGCAGCCGCCATCTTGACCTTGGACTTCCAGACTCCAGAACGGCGAGAAAACAAAGCTTCCTTGTGACAGGCACTGTCTGCGGTATTCTATTATGGCAACCTCTGCAAACTACTATGTACACACACTCATGTATTTAAAATTCAGTACTGTTCAGATGCTAGTTCTCAGCAAAGTGATCTATTGGTTTAGTATGAACCCAGTGAAAATATCTTGCAGACATTGACAAGCAAACACGAAAGCTTATATTGCAAATTCAAATGTGCTTATTTTAGGTGGGACAAATTGGAAAACTTTAACTACTTATATTAAAAACTTACTGTAGAGCTTCTGCAATCAAAATAGTATGGATATATATATATATTTGTGTGTGTGGATATATATAAGAGAAAGAAAGAGAGAGAGAGAGAGAGAGATGGAGAAAGGCCATTCAAACAAAAAGGAGATCTAGAAATAAAACCACTCATATGTGGCTAATTGATTTTCAACAAAGGGGTAAAATGAATTTAATGGAGAATAGAGAGCCTTTTCAAGAAATGGGATTGGGAAAACTGGATAATGATACGAAAATATCTAACTCTCAGTGCCATATGATATACACACAAAAATAACACAAAATATATTGTTAAACTAAATTTAAAAGTTAAAGCTACATTTAGAGAAAATTTAAGAAACAAATCTTTGTGGCTTTGGTATTGACAAAGAATTTTAGGTAATACCCATTGAAGAAAAATGCATAAAATGCTTTAAACTTCTGCTTTTTAAAAGACATATTACAGAAACAAAACAGAACAAAAATAAGCCATGTACTGGGAGAAAATATTAGCTATATACTTTTTCCCAAGGAACTTATCTATAGAATATACAAAAATACTCTTACAATTCAATAATAAAGAGGCAAATAACTCAATCAAAATAAGCTGAAGAGACAACTAATCCAAAAAAGAAATATGTGAATGATCACAGACACTTGAATAGCTGTTAGACATCATTAGTCATTAGGGAATTTCAAATTGCAATGAACTAAGAGTCAGACACGACTGAGGGACTGAACTGAACTGAAGACTACACACCCACTTGGATGGCTAAAACGTAACTGTAACTGACTGTACTAAGTGTTATCAAAGATATGGAGCAGTGGAAGTCTCATACATCGCTGATGAGAGTGTAAAATGATTACAACTGTTTTGGAAAATGATTTAGCAGTTTCTTATAAGTGTAATCAGAAACTGATTGCATGACCCAACCATGCAAAGCCTAGGCATTTACACAAGAGAAATAAAACTACATCCTCAGAATTCGTACATTCACAAATACATCATCCACAAAAAAAACACATCCATGTGCACACAGATGTGCATAAGTTCTATTCATGACAGCCTTCACCTGGAGACAACCCAATTGTCCATCATATGAATGGATAAACAGGACACAGTACAATGGGATGATAGTGACAATAATAAGAAATTAAACAGTTATGTGAATATGAATCAATCTCAGAAATATGCTGAACAAAAGAAGCTAGACAAAAGAGGACACCCTCAGTGATTGCATTCTAGGAAAGACAGGTCTGATTTGTATTACTAGTAAGTAGATCAGCAGTGACTTGGCTGAAGGGGTAAGAATTGACCAGGGAGAACACAGAGACACTTTGGGGATAATGGTGGCATTGTACCTTTTGACTGTGATTTTTGTTTCATCAACATTTACTGCACTCTATGATGATTAATATATGTTTCATTGGTTGTAAATGAAATTATGCCTCGGTAAACCTGATTGAAAAAAAACAACAAATGAAACCTTAATCCACTCTTTTCTCATACTTCTGCTCATCAGAATGGTATACTTCACCCTTGATGCTGGCCTAGCTTTGTGTTTGCTTTCTACTTAGCAGTTACATCATTGTATGTCTCCATAATTAACTGGTTTTATTTATAGGCTCCTAGTTAGATGATAAACTTCTAGATTCTTAGGACAGTTTTACTTATATCTTTGTGTCTTTAACAGTGGATTCTTCGTAAATGCTTGTTGAATTGAACTGAGAGTAAATCACTGTTTGATGAGTTATCGCACTGTGACAGTTGCTATCTCTAGGAGACAGGCTTTGAGACGGGTGGTAAGTCGCATTGCTCAGGGTCAGATCTACCAGATCCTTTTGTGTGGCTGATTGAACCTCTCTGACCAGCAGCGGGAAGTTGGCTGGGGGTACTCCATGACAGGCCAGAGAGGGAAGTTCAGTGAGATCCATGGTGCGTCAGGATGGGGACCAGGTGACACTGCAGCCTGAATGTTTAGGGTGGAAAGGACCAGCGCAGACCTCAAGCTGGAGGTTAGGAGAAGGGGTGCAATGACAATCCCTTAGCTATAACTTTCATGCTCTCCAGCCATCATCCCCTGCATCTTCACATCACTTCTGCTAGGAGTCCTGCTGAGGACCTCTGACAAGTCCCAGGAACAGGGAGACAGGTTCAGTCGCAGTCGAGAAGCCTCTGGAAGCAGGCACGCGGCTTGTCTGTGGGCCAGGCTGGATCTAAGTGAGCAAAACTGTCAAAGCTAGACCTGTGTGGCTGTCTAGAAGCAGCAGGAGGGATCGCACTCTGGGGTCTTGTGATACTCCTCTGTGTTCTGGGCCAGCCCTCGGGTCCTTACCAGAGGTAATGAGCGAGAAGAAGGCTAGGCATCAGTGATTGTCAAGATAAGCCGTCAATCTGTTCCACCGTCTTAACCCCCGAGGCACATAGAACTGTGCAGTGACATTGATCCTGCATTTTGTTTCCTCTCAGGAGAACCATGAGAAGATAATGACACACATGTCAACCTCCGTGTGTGAAACTGGCAATCAGAGGATTAAACCTTGGGAGTGTCTTTCAGAAAGTCTCAAAATATGACCATGGGTTGCCTGAGTTCCGCCAATTTCACCTCCTAAACGCGTGTCTTCCATCTGTGCCTCCTCTCCCCAACCTCCACCCCCGGCGCCCAGCACAAGCCTCTAGTCCTGGCTTTGGTCGCTGCAGGATCCTCATTATTGACCCCCTATCTCTAATCGGTGGCCTTCTCATCCATTTGCTCTTCGTTCTGAGTAATTTATTTGAAGCATAAAATGGGCTGAGACACTGCTTTGATTAATAATTTCAGATGGCTTTTTAGTGCCCGTGGGAAAAGATCTAATTTCTCAGGTTATGGGAACATTTTCAACATGCCTCCAATCCCCAAACACCTTGGAATCTTACCTGTGGTGTCTCTTCAATTGGAATCCTCTCTTTCTCTCTGGACACAGTTTCCAGGTCATTCTCAGGCTGCTGAATTCCCAAGTCCAAAGAAAGGAATTGATGATCCCCACACCTTTTGTTGGCTTCCCTGGTGGCTTAGAGGTTAAAGCGGCTGCCTGGAATGTGGGAGACCCGGGTTCGATCCCTGGGTCGGGAAGATCCCCTGGAGAAGGAAATGGCAACCCATTCCAGGTACTCTTGGCTGGAGGATCCCATGGAGGGAGGAGCCCGGTAGGCTACAGTCCATGGGGTCGCAAAGAGTCGGACACGACTGAGTGACTTCACTTCACTTCACACCTTTTGTTAAAATCCATAGGTTTCTGGAAGCTTGTGGGTGAGGGTTTTTTTTGGTTTGTTGTTTTTGCATATCAAGTGCGTGCTCATGAACTGCCCACCTGGGGCTGGAAGTAACGGTTTTGGCGAGGAGGAGGAAGACCTCGGCGGGCACCCAGACTCTGGACAATTGTAGATCTTCACCTTCTCCACTATCCCCTCTTCTTTCCTTCTTTCCTTTTTCTTCTTCTCTTTCTTTTCAAACTTATTTTCTTTTTAAATATTATACTAACGTTTGGTTAGTTCTCCACCAGCATCTTTGAACATAATCGTAAAAGTACTTTTCCTTCAAAAGTTCCTTTGAAAGGTTTTATAAGTGCAACAACCAAACACATGGATAGGAAAATTTCACTGTATGCTTTTTGGCTGCACACATAACTTTTCACTCAGTGATTTCTGAGTTGAGGAAGCAGACTGAAGATTCGTTGTTGTTCAGTTGCAAGTCATGTCTGGCTCTTTGTGACCCCATGGACTGCAGCAGGCTGGGTTTCCCTGTCCTGTCAGACTAAAGGTTGCTTATAACAAACTCAACCCCATGGAGAATGGAAATAGACGAATTAGAAGGATCAAGAGATATCATCACAAGAATGACCACTGAAGTTCAAAGAGACAAGAAGAAATCAGCAGAACTGGTTATAATGATCCTGAAGCCAGCGAAGTGTTTCGGAGCACACCAAACCCTCCCCTGCCCCAGGGCCTTTGCCAGTGCTGTGGCCTCTGGGACTGCGTCCTCACTCCTTCCTGACCTTCTGGTCCTTTCAGACCCACCCTTCCTCTTTTCCTTCTTTCCTTCCTTCCTTCTGCCTTCTCCATTTTGAAACACACCTATTCTTCCAATTGTCCTTGGTTTATCATCACTAAACACACCCCTGTTTGTGACTGAACCTGGTATTTCACAACAGAAATGTTCAAAACCAAGTTGCTAAAATTTTAACAGTGATGAAGAAATAAGCCTCAGTGTCTGGGAGGCCCGCTCGCCAGTGTTGTTTTCATTTTCTCCTCTTTGTTTTCATTCGGATGCCAGCGCAATTTGCATCTCCTTCTGAGCGCTCCCTATAGAACAGCTAAGTGTTTCAAATAGGATGGGCAAGATTCAAGGCACTGCTCCGCATCCCAGCAAGTTAAGGACATACCATCTGACCATTAGCACCCCGCTGGGCCTCAGAAGGACCGTTTTGCCTTGGCTGAATGTCATTTCAGCCGGTAACAATTATTTGCTTCTGGAAAAAAATTTGCTAAGGGACGTGGAGCCAACTGGTGCTTTCGATTTCAAGGCCTGCTTGGTTATTCCTAAATTTCAGCTTGGGAAGGAAATTTGCAATTACCTCTCGAGAACACACCATTTCACAGGAACCATAACGACGTTTCACCGCGAGAAGAGAGCCTGTTTTATCGTATGGTGCGCCACGAGGTTCCTCATCAAGGAAACGGCTTTTTCCTCAGACTCAATTTACCGTAGGTGCTGCAAAACTCACCAGTTCTCCAAGTCTAAGCCTTTTCATCATATAAAATTTATGCTAAATTCACAGCTCTCTTCTATGCAAATGAGAAATTAAAAAAGAACACAAATTTCCAACCCTCCATAATTTCCACAGTTCTTTCCAGCAAAACAAAAATTATTTTTTAAAAAATAATTTTAAAGCACTCTATCTTCTGTTATGGTGGTTGCCCTATCTCCACTGCACTATTTGCAAGCTTAACTTGAGCTCTCCTGCTGTCTGAAGGGTCCTTGGGGACTGCAACGTGAATCCCTACCCTGTTTTGCATACTGTCTTTCCTTTAGTGGATATAATTATGTGTTATATATGAATTGTATATTATAATAGTATTGAATAAATTAGTGACAATTCATAAATTATGAATTATGCACATGTATTTGTGCATTTATATGTATATAACCTACAGGCTCCTACAAGTCTTTCTTGATTCACCCAGTTAAAGCCAAAGAAGATGGATAATGATGTGATGTGAAGTTGCTCAGTCGTGTCTGACTCTTTGCGACCCCATGGACTGTAGCCTACCAGGCTCCTCCGTCCATGGGATTCTCCAGGCAAGAATACTGGAGTGGGTTACCATTTCCTTCTCCAGGGGATCTTCCCGACCCAGGGATCGAACCCAGGTCTCCCGGGTTCCAGGCATATACTTTAACCTCTGAGCCACCAGGGGAAAGAAGATGGAAGCAGTAGGCATATTAAGAGTCATTGGAACATGAGGGGACCTAGAGAGCTTCATACTAAGTGAAGACAAATACCATGTGATGTCACTTATATGTGGAATCTTAAAAAAAAGATACAACTGAAATTATAAACAAAACAGAAATAGATGTACAGACATACAAACATGATTACCAAGGGGGAAAGGGTGAGGAGAGAGAGATTAGGAGTTTGGGATGAATATAAACACACTATTATATATAAAATAATCAACGAGGAGTTACTGTACAGCACAGGAAAGCGTACTCAATATCATAACCCAAAATGGAAGACATTCTAGAAAACGAGTAGATAAACTGTCACTTTGCCAAATACACTGTTACAACATTGTAAATCAACCATTCGTGAAGTCATTTCAGTTGTGTCCAACTCTTTGTGACCCTATGGACTGTAGCCCACCAGGATCCTCTTCAATTAAAAAAAAAATTAAAATATATAGACTCTTCCCTTCTCCCCATCTCATTTTTTTTTTTTTTTTTTTTCTTAAATTGCTGTCTTTTACCAGCTGCGACAATTGTCATTTTACATAGGACTCAGTAGACCAAGGCTTTTGTTTGTTCAACTTAGTTTGGTTTTGGTCAAGAAAGACCCGTGAGCCTCAAAGAAGTATAATTTAATACAGCTGTTAAGTTTTCTGGTCTTGTAGAAATGTAGCCTAAATTGTTCTTTTTAGGAAGAGCTTCATCCTGGTCTTTCTACAAGCTCTGTAGTAGGACCTTTAGATGATCACCTTGAGTGCTCAGAGCTCTCAGAGGCAGCTCAACTCCTTCTTCCGTGAGTCTCTCCAATGTTGTCCAGCAGAAATACAATGGTATTTCTACAGGTTCCTACAAGTCTTTCTCGATTCACCCAGTTAATGCCACATAAGATGGAAGCAGTAGGCATATTAAGAGTCTTTGGAACATGAGTGGACCCAGAGAGCATCATACTAAAGCCCTCAGACAATCCAGCTGTAGTCGTCAATTTCAGGCTTCTTTTTCTCTCTCGCCAACCTCCTCCTTCTAAAGGCATCCTCAAGTGATACAAAAATCAACTCTTAGTACAAATTTGTCTGATAGACGTGCGTGTAAATGTTTTAGCCTGTGTGTGCACATGCACTGTCTATTTTTCTGTACAATAAAGTCTTATTTACATATCATGAGGTAGGGGTTATTGTCAGCATACTTTATGCAAATTTAAGGCTGGTAATCTAATACAAAGAGGTCAAACATTAACAAGATTCAGTGGAGTTCAAATATTTTTCACAGCTGTTTCTTGACGCTGGTCTTAGATGAAAGTCTCATTCCTGTTACTATTATGTGTCTGTAAGTACATCAACTCAGGTCACCGTCTTTACCTGCAAAGCAGGTAGGATGTTTCCCTTTATGGCGTGGTGTGGTGTGCTTAGCTGCACAGTCCTGCCCGACTCTTTGCAACGCCATGGACAGTGGCCCACCAGGTTCTTCTGTCTATAGGGATTCTCCAGGCAATTATACTGGAGTGGGTTGCCATGCCCTCCTCCAGGGGATCTTCCCAACCTAGGGATGAAACCCAGGTCTCCCGTATTGCAGGCAGATTCTTCACCATCTGAGCCACCAGGGAAACCCATGGTGTGATGATGCTGTGTAAAACTGAATAGGGGAGTGCTTTGAAAACTCAAAGGCTTTGAAGTGAAGTGAAGTGAAGTGAAGTCGCTCAGTCGTGTCCGACTCTTTGTGACCCCATGGACTGTAGCCTACCGGGCTCCTCCCTCCATGGGATTCTCCAGCCAAGAGTACCTGGAGTGGGTTGCCATTTCCTTCTCCAGGGGATCTTCCCGACCCAGGGATCGAACCCGGGTCTCCCTCATTCCAGGCAGCCGCTTTAACCTCTAAGCCACCAGGGAAGACTAAAGGCTTTAAGGCAGCCTTGTAATTATACTGCTGTCCTGGCACCCACTATGGGTGTGGATTGTTTGCTTCAGAATAAGGTTATGGTGGGGAATAAAGAAGAAAAAATGGAGTATGCATGAGAATAGGGAAAAAAAAAGGAACAGAAGTAGCTGGAGGGCCTGCACCAACTTGGTGACCTGACATTAGAGCTTAGAGACGACTCCAGAGGTGGGGGTGGGTGTATGTGGAAGGTCACCCAAAGAGCTTAGAGGTTACTAAGTAAAGTAGGCATTTGATCAGCTCAGAATCCTAGTGACCATCAGGGTGTGAGTTCAGGAGGATTTTGTCGGCTGGCTAGTTTGTCTTTTGTCTTTTTTTTAAACATAGTTGATATTTCCTACTTGTCGCTTTTGAAGCCCACTTTTACGGTATCAGTATTAAGGGTCAACATCTTAATACATATGAAAAAAGCATCTCTTTATTGTCAGAGAAACAGAGGGATTTTAAAATGATGCATATTGATTGCAACATTAAAACTGGACTGTTTTTATTCTCTGGGAGTATTGAATAGAAAGGATGTATCCATCCTTCCCTGAAGCAGTCTTTCTGTTTTTCCTGAGTCTCTTGCTTTCTATCAATAGGTCTTTGATTATCAGACAAGTATTGAGGTGTATCATGAATTAGGAATGAGGCAGACTTCTGAGATGTAAGATGAATAGAAAGTCTGTTGACACCAGCTGTATTAAGGAGAGGGTCCAGCATGAGTCACTTTTCTATGATGAAGTGTCTCTTTCCAAGACATGCCGCAGCCTCATGTCTGCCTCTGTGCTTTCATGGGATCACGGCCCTGTCCTTAACTCTGTATTTCCTGTCGCTCTGTTTTCGTCTGGACCTGCACTCTAGCTCGTCATCTCTGAGTCATATGCCCTTTGTCCATTTTATGGCACCAGCAAACTTCCCCAGGCTCACTCTGTCGATGACACTGGGGTGCTCCTTCATAGGCTTCCACCGGGCAAAATCACAGTGGCCAGATTCGCCGCAGCATTCAGGGGAGTCTGTCTCATTGGTCTTCCTCTTTTCTTCAAATTTAGTTGCCTGGATGGAAACATATATTTTTAAATATCCCAAGTGTGGATCACTAAGCCCTGGTGAGTAGCCTGTAGCGGGATTTTTGCAGTTCTTATAGTTTACAAAAATGAAACAAATCCACGATGTTTGGAGAGAAGTGAAATTATGTGTGATAGGTGTATCTCCACTAGGATATTCTAAATCACCATCCTAACCCCAAACCGTGCACTTTGCATTGTGTATATAAATATGTTTTTGTGCTGATCTTTTTCCATCGCATTTCCAGAAAAGGATAATTTTCCCAAGCAAATCAGTCTGCCAACAGAAGATAGCAAACTAGCAAACAATACATATTGCTACAGTTGTTGGATCTGTGGTGTGACGCACTGCACAATCAGTGGAAATTACAAAGTGATAATTTATCTGTGTTACCCTCAATAAATGGAAGCCTGAACTTGGACAGAGAAGTGGATTGACCTCAAAATGGTCAGACTGTCTACACTTAAGACAAAGGGGCTGCCACAAACCAGCTCAAGTTTTAGTTCAGTTTAAATGCAAGATATTCATATTGCAAGTTATCCTTAACTTTCCATAGCTCTTCAGACTACCGTGATCAACACTTTTTCTCATAGGACTGGTTCACAAACCTTGAACTAGAAGCACCTAGAGGGAATAATGATGAAATGAGATAAAGAAAAGCTACAATTTTGTGAAGTTAAGGGAGATTGCAAGATTATGGAGGAAAAGAATGAATCAGAAATAGCAAGAAATCAGTGACTTCAAATGGACATCATTCAACTTAGCAAACCAGACATCTCTTGAAGGAAAAGCTGAAGGATGGCCAGAATGGGAAGATGGTTCCCGAACTGTTCTAGCCTTGTTTACTGTGAAGACAAATGGTGGTGAAAGATGTTTTGGTTTCCTTTTCCAGAAACCAAGAAGTGCAGGCGAAGATGTTATATCTACTGCTGCTCCTGTTGTTAGAGCTTCTTTGACGAGTTCCCATGTAATGGCTTTTCAGGTTTTCCTAGTTAACTCCTTTCAACTCCAGTTTCTCATTTTTTTTTTTCCCACAGTTTTCATTAGTTGTCTGTTTTATACATAGTAGGTGATGGCACCCCACTCCAGTACTCTTGCCTGGAAAATCCCATGGATGGAGAAGCCTGGTAGCGTACTCAATATCATAACCCAAAATGGAAGACATTCTAGAAAACGAGTAGATAAACTGTCACTTTGCCGAATACACTGTTACAACATTGTAAATCAACCATGTGTGAAGTCATTTCAGTTGTGTCCGACTCTTTGTGACCCTATGGACTGTAGCCCACCAGGATCCTCTTCAGTAAAAAAAAAAAAAATTAAAATATATAGACTCGTCCCTTCTCCCCATCTCATTTTTTTTTTTTTTTTGCTTAAATTACTGTCTTTTACCAGCTGCGACAATTGTCATTTTATATAGGACTCAGTAGACCAAGGCTTTTGTTTGTTCAACTTAGTTTGGTTTTGGTCAAGAAAGACCCATGAGCCTCAAAGAAGTATAATTTAACACAGCTGTTAAATTTGCTGGTCTTGTAGAAATGTAGCCTAAATTGTTCTTTTTAGGAAGAGCTTCATCCTGGTCTTTCTACAAGTTCTGTAGTAGGACCTTTAGATGATCACCCTGAGTGCTCAGAGCTCTCAGAGGCAGCTCAACTCCTTCTTCCATGAGTCTCTCCAATGTTGTCCAGCAGAAATACAACGGTATTTCTACAGGTTCCTACAAGTCTTTCTCGATTCACCCAGTTAATGCCACATAAGATGGAAGCAGTAGGCATATTAAGGGTCTTTGGAACATGAGTGGACCCAGAGAGCATCATACTAAAGCCCTCAGACAATCCAGCTGTAGTCGTCAATTTCAGGCTTCTTTTTCTCTCTCGCCAACCTCCTCCTTCTAAAGGCATCCTCAAGTGATACAAAAATCAACTCTTAGTACAAATTTGTCTGATAGACGTGCGTGTAAATGTTTTAGCCTGTGTGTGCACATGCACTGTCTATTTTTCTGTACAACAAAGTCTTATTTACATATCATGAGGTAGGGGTTATTGTCAGTATACTTTATGCAAATTTAAGGCTGGTAATCTAATACAAAGAGGTCAAACATTAACAAGATTCAGTGGAGTTCAAATATTTTTCACAGCTGTTTCTTGACGCTGGTCTTAGATGAAAGTCTCATTCCTGTTACTATTATGTGTCTGTAAGTACATCAACTCAGGTCACCGTCTTTACCTGCAAAGCAGGTAGGATGTTTCCCTTTATGGCGTGGTGTGGTGTGCTTAGCTGCACAGTCCTGCCCGACTCTTTGCAACGCCACGGACAGTGGCCCACCAGGTTCTTCTGTCTATAGGGATTCTCCAGGCAATTATACTGGAGTGGGTTGCCATGCCCTCCTCCAGGGGATCTTCCCAACCTAGGGATGAAACCCAGGTCTCCCGTATTGTAGGCAGATTCTTCACCATCTGAGCCACCAGGGAAACCCATGGTGTGATGATGCTGTGTAAAACTGAATAGGGGAGTGCTTTGAAAACTCAAAGGCTTTGAAGTGAAGTGAAGTGAAGTGAAGTCGCTCAGTCGTGTCCGACTCTTTGTGACCCCATGGACTGTAGCCTACCGGGCTCCTCCCTCCATGGGATTCTCCAGCCAAGAGTACCTGGAGTGGGTTGCCATTTCCTTCTCCAGGGGATCTTCCCGACCCAGGGATCGAACCCGGGTCTCCCTCATTCCAGGCAGCCGCTTTAACCTCTAAGCCACCAGGGAAGACTAAAGGCTTTAAGGCAGCCTTGTAATTATACTGCTGTCCTGGCACCCACTATGGGTGTGGATTGTTTGCTTCAGAATAAGGTTATGGTGGGGAATAAAGAAGAAAAAATGGAGTATGCATGAGAATAGGGAAAAAAAAAGGAACAGAAGTAGCTGGAGGGCCTGCACCAACTTGGTGACCTGACATTAGAGCTTAGAGACGACTCCAGAGGTGGGGGTGGGTGTATGTGGAAGGTCACCCAAAGAGCTTAGAGGTTACTAAGTAAAGTAGGCATTTGATCAGCTCAGAATCCTAGTGACCATCAGGGTGTGAGTTCAGGAGGATTTTGTCGGCTGGCTAGTTTGTCTTTTGTCTTTTTTTTAAACATAGTTGATATTTCCTACTTGTCGCTTTTGAAGCCCACTTTTACGGTATCAGTATTAAGGGTCAACATCTTAATACATATGAAAAAAGCATCTCTTTATTGTCAGAGAAACAGAGGGATTTAAAAATGATGCATATTGATTGCAACATTAAAACTGGACTGTTTTTATTCTCTGGGAGTATTGAATAGAAAGGATGTATCCATCCTTCCCTGAAGCAGTCTTTCTGTTTTTCCTGAGTCTCTTGCTTTCTATCAATAGGTCTTTGATTATCAGACAAGTATTGAGGTGTATCATGAATTAGGAATGAGGCAGACTTCTGAGATGTAAGATGAATAGAAAGTCTGTTGACACCAGCTGTATTAAGGAGAGGGTCCAGCATGAGTCACTTTTCTATGATGAAGTGTCTCTTTCCAAGACATGCCGCAGCCTCATGTCTGCCTCTGTGCTTTCATGGGATCACGGCCCTGTCCTTAACTCTGTATTTCCTGTCGCTCTGTTTTCGTCTGGACCTGCACTCTAGCTCGTCATCTCTGAGTCATATGCCCTTTGTCCATTTTATGGCACCAGCAAACTTCCCCAGGCTCACTCTGTCGATGACACTGGGGTGCTCCTTCATAGGCTTCCACCGGGCAAAATCACAGTGGCCAGATTCGCCGCAGCATTCAGGGGAGTCTGTCTCATTGGTCTTCCTCTTTTCTTCAAATTTAGTTGCCTGGATGGAAACATATATTTTTAAATATCCCAAGTGTGGATCACTAAGCCCTGGTGAGTAGCCTGTAGCGGGATTTTTGCAGTTCTTATAGTTTACAAAAATGAAACAAATCCACGATGTTTGGAGAGAAGTGAAATTATGTGTGATAGGTGTATCTCCACTAGGATATTCTAAATCACCATCCTAACCCCAAACCGTGCACTTTGCATTGTGTATATAAATATGTTTTTGTGCTGATCTTTTTCCATCGCATTTCCAGAAAAGGATAATTTTCCCAAGCAAATCAGTCTGCCAACAGAAGATAGCAAACTAGCAAACAATACATATTGCTACAGTTGTTGGATCTGTGGTGTGACGCACTGCACAATCAGTGGAAATTACAAAGTGATAATTTATCTGTGTTACCCTCAATAAATGGAAGCCTGAACTTGGACAGAGAAGTGGATTGACCTCAAAATGGTCAGACTGTCTACACTTAAGACAAAGGGGCTGCCACAAACCAGCTCAAGTTTTAGTTCAGTTTAAATGCAAGATATTCATATTGCAAGTTATCCTTAACTTTCCGTAGCTCTTCAGACTACCGTGATCAACACTTTTTCTCATAGGACTGGTTCACAAACCTTGAACTAGAAGCACCTAGAGGGAATAATGATGAAATGAGATAAAGAAAAGCTACAATTTTGTGAAGTTAAGGGAGATTGCAAGATTATGGAGGAAAAGAATGAATCAGAAATAGCAAGAAATCAGTGACTTCAAATGGACATCATTCAACTTAGCAAACCAGACATCTCTTGAAGGAAAAGCTGAAGGATGGCCAGAATGGGAAGATGGTTCCCGAACTGTTCTAGCCTTGTTTACTGTGAAGATAAATGGTGGTGAAAGATGTTTTGGTTTCCTTTTCCAGAAACCAAGAAGTGCAGGCGAAGATGTTATATCTACTGCTGCTCCTGTTGTTAGAGCTTCTTTGACGAGTTCCCATGTAATGGCTTTTCAGGTTTTCCTAGTTAACTCCTTTCAACTCCAGTTTCTCATTTTTTTTTTTCCCACAGTTTTCATTAGTTGTCTGTTTTATACATAGTAGGTGATGGCACCCCACTCCAGTACTCTTGCCTGGAAAATCCCATGGATGGAGAAGCCTGGTGGGCTGCAGTCCATGGGGTCGCGAAGAGTCGGACATGACTGAGCGACTTCACTTTCACTTTTCACTTTTCACTTTCTTGCATTGGAGAAGGAAATGGCAACCCACTCCAGTGTTCTTGCCTGGAGAATCCCAGGGACGGGGGAGCCTGGTGGGCTGCCGTCTGTGGGGTCGCACAGAGTTGGACATGACTGAAGCGACTTGGCAGCAGTAGCAGCAGCAGTGTATATATTGTAGAAAGAAAGGCAACCCACTCCAGTATTCTCACCTGGGAAATCCAATGGACAGAGGAGCTTGGTGGGCTGCAGTCCATGGGGTCACAGAGAGTTGGATACTACTGAGCGTCTTTCAGTTCATATAAAAGTATCTGTATATGTATGTGTGTGTGTATGTATGTTTACAGGCATGTTTAATCCACATGCAAGTAGTAGTTGTCAGTATTAAAAATAACTTAATTGTGAATATGCAACCCCAGGGTAATTCCTATTTAAAACCATCTAATCAAAAGCCAACATCTCCAGAATGTAAAATGGTACAGCCACTTTAAATGACAGTTTGGCAGTTTCCTACAAAACTAAATATATTTTTACCATATGATCAGCAATTGTGTTTCTTGGTATTTACCCAAAGGAGTTAAAACTTATGTCCACACAAAAATCAGCACACAGATGTTTATAGCAGCTTTACTCATAATTGCCAAAACTTGGCGCAAAGATCAATCTAGAGTCTTGGTGGTATCTGTCTCGCTCTCCCTCTCCTGATCCCCACCCAACCCCTTCACCCCCTAGGCGGTAATTTTGAGTTTGAATCTGTCCAATCCCAGGCCCTCAGTCCAGAATGAGGCTACATAAGAATTCCTCCACTCTTCATCCCGATTCACGTAAAAACCAACTTGCTCCTTAGAAGAAGGCAGACTATAAATATTCAAATTTTGTTTTTAAAATGCCTGTCCTTATTCCCTTTCTGCTCTGTTTTGAGATGGATGTGACTCATCTTACCGAGAAGCCAGTCAGTATAACAAGATACCTTGAATAGAAATGAGGAAGAATGTGAATCGGATTAAACAAAAGGAAAATGAGTAAAGGGAAGCAGGATGGTTTCAGAAGTGTTCACACACAGATTCACATTAAGCTTCTGGGCATCCAGTGCCAAGATGCAAACACGATCTGTAATGAGTCACAGAGCCCAAAAGGTAGAAAGACAAAGTCTTTGCTCCTAAAAAACACCTTTGTTTCTGGTAATGAAACGTGAGCAGAGATGTCTCCGTTATTCTTCCAGATCACATGATATCACATAATCAGCAAAGTCCATGATGATGTCTTTACAATAAACACAAGGCTAATTTTTACAGGGCTACTTTTAATAATATTTTTCAGTTGTTTCCACCACATGAGAAATAAAGCAAAATAAATAAATAAATAAAATAAACCACACACACAAAAACAAAAATCCCAGCGATTCGGGAATAGCAATCTGGGTTGTTAGGAAGGAGAGGAAGTATGCTAGATCTCCGTCTCTGGGTCTTCAGCTCCATGGACTTCAGGGTACCTGGAGCTGAGATCCCAGACCATGGGGCTTCACCGAATCCACAGAGAGGGTGTCTTTATGCTACAAGGTCGGTTCCTATAGTGTCTGTTTAAAAAAATTAGATTATAAAATATAAACCAGGCAAGTTTACATAAAAATCCAGGTATTTTTAAGTAAATAATTTATTTTTACTGTTAGAAAAATTAACATATCATTGGTATGCAATGTTTTATTAGTTTCAGGCGTACAACCTACCAATTTGATATTGTATATATTGCAAAGTGATCACCACAATAAGTCTAGTGAACGACAGTCACCGTGTGTGAGTCGCTTAAGTCATGGCTGACTCTCTGTGACCCCATGGACTGTGGCCCATTAGGTTCCTCTGTCCATGGGATTTTCAGGCAAGAATACTAGAGTGGGTTGCCATGCCCTGCTCCAGGGGATCTTCCCGGCCATGGGATCAAACTTGCACCTCTTATGTCTCCTTCAATGGCAGGTGGGTTCTTTACCACTGGTGCCACCTGGGGAGCTCCACCAGTCACCGAATATAGTTACAAAAGAAAAAAAAAAAACACAAATTTTCAGCAACTGTTGTGAACACTGACAACACTGTTTTTGCTCCCACAAAGGAACCCCTTTTGGAAAGCTCCTCCAGTTGCATTCGGCCTGCATGCACTCCCCTGCTGGCCTGGGGGTCCATCCCTTCACACCCAGTGCAGAAGAGACACACATCACTCACCACATGGCCTCTGCCCTAGTAGGTCTTCAAGTTGATGACCTTTTATTAACACTGCTCCTCTCTGCCCAGCTCTGTAAAGGTTTTGAATGACTGTGAGTCCAAGATCATTCCTCCTTCAGCTCCCAGACCTGTTGCCGGCTGAGACTGAACCTCTGTTCCCAGCTTTAGCAGAGCTGGTAGAGTCCAGTCCTCAGCACGGGTAGCAGTGACTAGAGTGTTCAACCACAGAACTTGTTTCTGATCATGCTCCCCACATACTTGAGAGAAATGGCTCGTTCTTACCAACAGCAGTGACTCAACGAGGCATTGATTTCTAATAAGAATGGGATGCAGAGTTGTTGACAAACAGTGTCACTTTGAGGGTACATTCTAGGATTTTCTTCCAGGGTTGGGTAGGAGGAGTTGGATGGTGGGTAGGGCTATATTTTGAAAAGTCCCAAAGGAATGATGTGGTTAAGAATCTGCCTGCAATGAGGGAGAGGAGGGTTCAATCCCTGGGTTGGGAAGATCTCCTGGAGAAGGAAATGGCAACCCACTCCAACATTCTTGCCTGGAAAATCCCATGTCCAGAGCTACAGTCCATGGGGTCACTGAGTCTACATGGAAAGGGATGGCATGTTCCCATCCATCAGCTAAAAAAGGGTACTGTCCTTTGTGAATCACTTCTTAGTGTATAATGAATTAATGTTTTCATGTAAAAATGTTTGTTAAAAGTATATGCAAGCAATTACTTTTTAAAAACCAATATTCTCTTAATTAGGACTCGTTAACCAAATAGTTCCCTCAGAGAATACTTACAGGTGTGTACTTATTTTGGGGCATCTAAAATTTTCTCTACCAAATGGATCCTTGCTAAAAATGAATATGCTTACAGAAGTGGCTACTTTCTTATGCATGAAATTGCCTGGGCACTGGGGAATCAGAATGAAATAATGATAAAAACAAAAAGTCAAAAAATTTTCCCTGTTCATCTGACCCAGTTAAGCCTTTGCACAATCTAAGTTTCACATCTTAGAGAAGTAAGTGTTGTCGATTTTTTTTTCAATTAGTAAATTACCATATGTCAATATTCTATACATTCTTTAGAACAGATTTTTGTCACGTTTTACATCAGTTTAAAATAATCTACTTCAAATCATTCAAGAATCGTGAATATTTATTGAGTTTATTGGATCTGATTTCAGTTTTCTTCAAAAGATACTTTTTTTTTTTGAGTTCTGCCTGATTCACTGTAATTAAAATTCAAGCATTGCCAAAACCCTTTAAAAACTAACCATTAAACCCTTTGGACTATACCTTTCATCTTTCTCTGATACAGCATACTACATGAAACAAAAGAAATATCTTGGAATTGTTATAATTCGGTGCTTTCAGATGATGTAATTGTGGTATATTTTTTTCAAGTGTGTTTTTGTCCTTAGAATTCATTCATTCTGTTCTGTCTTCTGCACCGGCTCCTGAAGGCCACTACCTTCCCATTAGTGAACTCTCAGTGCATCTCTTCCCTGGGTCTTTGATCTGTCATGAACTTTCACGTGTTCATTTCAGTGGTGTGCTGGCTCCCTGCAATGCCTCCCACCTTACTACACACTCACAGTGTAAAAGGACACACTTTTGAGGGCTGCTATATGCACAGGGGTCTCTTTATTGATGGGCCTTATTAGAATAAGGGTTCACAATCATCTTGCTGTGCTTTGCTACCTTAACAACTCTCAGTTTCATCCTTTTCTTGTTGTTGTTGCTTTTTTTTTTTTAGTAAATTGGGTCACAGATGTTTTATGGCTGCAAAATGCTTTGTAACTTTTTCATATGTTCAATGGGAAAAGAAGCCTCTTCAAAATTCATGCTGAAATAATTAAGCTTTTTAATTTCACTGTCAATTTATCAGCACGTGATAAATCTCTCTTTATACTGCCTGCTTCTACACACATGACTTCTCAGGCCATTTACTTCCTCGGGGTGTCTAGAGTGTCTTTCTAGTGTTGCTCAGCATGCGGTACGGAGACGAGACCGTCGGTGGGCCAGCTCACCCCAGTTCATACTCCCTGGAAGCTGAAGCAACAAGGACTTGGCCACCCCACAGGGACCGTTCCCTGCAGCTGTGGCCTACGCTCAGTGAGCCTGCCTCTTCCTGACTTGGTTCCCTTTGTGCCCAGGATCTGAAATGTCAGCTCTTTCCAGAGAACATGCTGCCTTTGTGGACACAACACATTCCAATCAGTTTTACTCTACATGTCGCACAGCAGTGATGGAGGTAAAGGTTCTGCTGGGTTCAGGTCCTGATGAGGGCCCCAGCTCTGCTCGCCGCTCCACGAGAGCCTGTGCAAGTCTCTGAACGGGACCTGTTTATGACATTCAGTTTCCTCATGGCAAAAATAAAGGATCCTCAAAGGGCTCTTGGGAGGGCCACAGAAACGTAGAGATTCTGCAAGGGCGCCTAACGCACAGTGAATATTCAGACAACATCTACTCCGTTAAACAGTGGTTTTCGGTCTGTCAACTTGGAATTTGTTGAACTGTTCCATGCTGCTATCTTCAGATTGTGAAGTTACGAGGGTCAATACTGACAGTCCAGTTCAGTTCAGTCACTCGGTCGTGTCCGACTCTTTGCAATCCCATGAACTGCAGCACGCCAGGCCTCCCTGTCTGTCACCAACTCCCGGAGTCCACCCAAACCCATGTCCATTGAGTTGGTGATGCCATCTAACCATCTCATCCTTCATTGTCCCCTTCTCCTCCTGTCCTCAATCTTTCCCAGCATCAGGGTCTTTTCAAATGAGTCAGCTCTTCATATCAGGTGGCCAAAGTTTTGGAGTTTCAGCTTCAACATCAGTCCTACCAATGAACATTCAGGACTGGTTTCCTTTAGGATGGACTGGTTGAATCTCCTTGCAGTCCAAGGGACTCTCAAGAGTCTTCTCTACCACCACAGTTCAAAAGCATCAATTCTTCGGCACTCGGCTTTCTTTACAGTCCAGCTCTCACATCCATACATGACTACTGGAAAAACCATAGCCTTGACTAGACGGACCTTTGTTGATAAAGTGATGCCTCTGCTTTTTAATATGTTGTCTAGATTGGTCATAACTTTCCTTCCAAGGAGTAAGCATCTTTTCATTTCATGACTGCAATCTCCATCTGCAGTGATTTTGGAGCCCCCCAAAAATAAAGTCAGCCACTGTTTCCCCATCTATTTGCCACAAAGTGATGGGGCCAGATGCCATAATCTTAGTTTTCTGAATGTTGAGCTTTAAGCCAACATTTTCACTCTCCTTTGTGCAAGAAGGTGGGGAAACAGAAGTAAGGAGGGAAGAATGAATGTCCTTGAGATCCTCCCTCTCCAAGCTTATAAAACAAGTTAGACAGGTTTCATTTTACATATTTTTCTTTGAAACAATATACTTCAGTGGCAAATACCCCAGAAGAATAATAGATCGTTTCCTGAAGGAGATCAACCCTGGGATTTCTTTGGAAAGAATGATGCTAAAGCTGAAACTCCAGGACTTTGGCCACCTCATGCGAAGAGCTGACTCACTGGAAAAGACTCTGATGCTGGGAGGGATTGGGGGCAGGAGGAGAAGGGGACGACCGAGGATGGGATGGCTGGATGGCATCACGGACACGGTGGACATGAGTCTGAGTGAACTCCGGGAGATGGTGATGGACCTGGAGGCCTGGCGTGCTGCGATTCATGGGGTCGCAAAGAGTCGGACATGACTGAGCGACTGAACTGAACTGAACTGAACTTCCTTGGAAAAAAGATCAATTGCAAAGTGAGTATTCTTGGGTTGACCTCCCTTTACTTATATCATCTCTGTTTAGGGTGACACAGTGGCCTGTGTGCTATGTCCATATATGCCAGCTGCCTCTGCTTCCTTCTGGGAGTTTTCTCTGTCTGGTTAGGGTCCCAGATGATCTAAATGGAACACCTCTGTGTCCTGCTGTCTCTTTCCAGCCCATGAAAATACCATCCCACATAACAGGTGCATGATGGCTGCCTTGAGAAGGCAGCAGGACCTGTTGGGCTCTGAGCTGTGGAATATAAGCTCAGGGGCTTAAAGATATACATAGCTTAGCTGGTTCCTTAGTTTAGGGTCAGGAGGCTGCAGTCCAGTCCCTGGCCAGGCTGGGCTCTCGTCTAGAGACCGCACTGGGGAAGAAGCTCCCTGCTTACACAATTGCTGCCCATACTCAGTTACTGGTAGATGGAGGACTGACAGCTCTTGTATTTTTTCTAGCTGTGGGTCAGAGGCTAGTCTCAGCATCAAGGGACTCTTTGATGTTCCTAGAGCCTTCTCACGGTTCCTTTCCATGTGGGCTTTCAAATCATCGCTGCTCACATCATCAAGACAGCCAAGCATCTCTAGACTAAGGCTTCGAGGAAGAGTCTTGCGCAGCACAGCCACAGGAGTGCTGTGAGCTGGGTTTCTCTTTGCAGTGGTGGTAGTTTCGTTGCTTAGTCGTGCCCAACCCTTGCAGTCCCATGGACTGTAGCCCTCCAGGCTCCTCTGTCAATTGGATTTCCCAGGCAAGCATTCTGTATGTAATGGCACAACTTTAAGCCTAGATATTGGGAGATGTAGAGGAGGAAGGAAGTGACATTTAGGCTTATCTGATGGCATCTATTGTTCACCTCCCTCAGATGTGTTGTAGGAGTCAACTTGCATCTGATTTAATTATCTCACTCAAAACTATAAAGTTCTTTTGTCTTTCTTGTGAACTCCCTGAGTTACCTACCCTAGAAAACAAACTTCTCTTTCCATGGATCCAGCTTGGCACCTGGGGAGTGTTCATTTCTGAATTAATTTCTAGGACAGAGAATTCTGGGAACCATTTCAGAGAAGTCGGGAAAACCTATCCTGTCTATTTTGGGTGAAAACCTGGGCATTTTGTCTTCGGCGTCTCTTATTGCACCTTTCTGCATGCATCTCCCTTCTGTCTGTGCCTGTCCTCTCTCTGCTCGGCTCTTCGTTCTGCTTCTCTTGGTACCACCCCTCCCCCACCCCAGCACCCTGCTCTCAGATTCTATTGTGGTTTAGTCGCTAAGTTGTGCCTGACTCTTGAGACCCCCAAGGACTATAGCCTACCAGGCACCTCTGTCCATTGAATGCTGGAGTGGGTTGCCGTTTCCTTCTCCAGGTCAGATTCTATTGGAACAAACCTAAATATCATTACCCTTGCAGATAGGTCTCAGGTAGCACATCTCTCTCTCTCCTTGAGCCCCTCAGCTTCTACCAAACTGCCAATGTCGCCATAGCCACCACTGGCTCACTGGTTATCCTACCAGTTAAGATAGTTAAAGTATATATAGGTTTCCAGAGACACTGTGTCCAAGTGAAGAAGCTACACCACTTAGCTGGGTCCCTTAGTAGACTATAGGGCTTCCTCGGTGGCTCAGACAGTAAAGAATCCATCTGCAATGCAGGAGACCCCATGCTTGACCCTTGGGTAGGGAAAATCCCTTGGCAAAGGGAGTGAATACCCTCTCCAGTATTCTTGCCTGGAGAATCCCATGGACTGAGGAGCTTGGTGGACTACAGTCAGTCCATGGGTTCAGAAAGAGTTGGACACAACTGAGTGACTAAAACTTTCTTTAGTAGACTATAGCAGAAGAAACACTTCTGGGTAGTTGGGCCTTTTAGCATCTTTAGTCATGGGACAAGGTTGATAAGAGCCCTCTGCAGGTTGCATATTTCTCTATGACATTTGAACAGAAATGTTGCTGACAAAGCCTCCTACTTCCATGAGTGTAGCACTACCATTTTCTCCTAAGTACAGATGTTGCAGCAGAATTCCTGGATCTTGATGGGAGGTTGCTACTCAATAGTGAAAAGGGTTATGTGTAAATCTGCTTCTTTAAAACCCTAATGCTTCAGAAAATCCCCTTGAGAGTTCTGGCAGCTTATTCTGCTAGTTTCTTTTCCTTATTTCCTCATTCATCTACTTAAAAAATATTATTAAGTACCCAAGGTATACAAGGTATGGTAATATAGAAATATTTTGGCCACAAGATGCAAAGAACTGACTCATTGGAAAAGACTTTGATACTGGGAAAGATTGAAGGCAGGAGGAGAAGGGGGTGACAGAGGATGAAATGGTAGGATGGTGTCACTGATTCAGTGGACATGAGTTTGCGCAAACTCCAGGAAATGGTGAAGGACAGGGAAGACTGGTGTGTGGTAGTCCATGAGGTCACAAAGAGTTGGACATGACTGAGTGCCAACAAAGGTCCGTCTAGTCAAGGCCATGGTTTTTCCAGGGGTCATGTATGGATGTGAGAGTTGGACTGTGAAGAAGGCTGAGCACCAAAGAATTGATACTTTTGAACTGTGGTGTTGGAGAAGACTCTTGAGAGTCCTTTGGACTGCAAGGAGATCCAGCCAGTCCATTCTGAAGGAGATCGGCCCTGGGATTTCTTTGGAAGGAATGATGCTAAAGCTGAAACTCCAGTACTTTGGCCACCTCATGTGAAGAGTTGACTCATTGGAAAATACTCTGATGTTGGGAGGGATTGAGGGTGGGAGGAGAAGGGGACGACAGAAGATGAGATGGCTGGATGGCATCACAGACTCGATGGATGTGAATTTGATTGAAGTCCGGGAGTTGGTGATGGACAGGGAGGCCTGGCGTGCTGCGATTCATGGGGTCGCAAAGAGTCAGACACGACTGAGCGACTGAACTGAACTGAACTGAGTGATTGAACAATAATGAAAATTAGGAATCAGAAGAAGAAACTGTGCTTCCATTATGAAGAACTCTACTTTTGGTTATTTATTTATTTTTCTAATTGGAGGATAATTACTGTACAGTATTGTGATGCTTTTGCCATACATCAACACGAATGGGCCATAGGTATACATCATGAGTCCCCTGCTCTGGATTCTCCCTCCCACCTCCCTCCCTTTCCCATCCCTCTGGTCTCAGAGCACTCATTTTGGGTTCCCTGCTTCAAACATCAAACTCCCACTGGCTATCTGTTTTACATGGTAATGTACATGTTTCAATGCTATTCTCTCAAATACCCCCATCCTCTCCCTTTCCCACAGTGTCTGAAAGTCTGTTCTTTATATCTGTGTCTCCTTTGCTGCCTTGCATGTAGGATGGTCAGTACTATCTTTCTAGATTCCATATACATGCATTAATATACAATATTTGTCTTTCTCTTTCTGACTTACTTTAGTCTGTATAACAGGCTCTAGGTTCATCTACTTCATTAGAACTGACTCAAATGTGTTTCCTTAAAATAGATGAGCAATATTCCATTGTGTATATGTGCCACAACTTCTTTATCCATTCATCTGTTGGTGGACATCCAGGTTGCTTCCACATCCTAGGTACTGTAAATAGTGCCACAAGGAACATTGGGGTACATGTGTCTTTTTCAATTTTGGTTTTCCCTGTTTTGTTTTTATAGTTTGTTGTATAAGTTACATAGAAAATTGTGCAGCTCCTTAATAAACTCCATGTAACTTTTCTAACAGAAATGTAAGGGAATTGTTTGGGGAACAGCTGAAAAGGAGCTGTGTGGTTGTACTACAGCAGAGAGCTTCAGAGAGTCCTCAAATCTGGGCTTCTTAGGTGAAGGGGGACTCCTGGTTGAGCTGGAAACTGTCCTCTCATTTCTTAGAAGACTCTCAGAGTCTTCATCAGATAGAAAAATATCACTGCATATAGAATGAAAAGACAAGAAATTATCTTCAATTTTGCCATTTACTAGTCGTGAAGTTGTGAGCAAGTATTCCTGACTCTTAATATCCTCATCTTCAATAGGATGGCAGCAGCCTATTTCAATTATACAACACTGATTCTAACAAGTTCAATCAAAAGGACATTTATTAGATATTTGCAGGGGAACTCCCAGAATCAATACATGGCTGGAGAATCATGTAAGACAAAAACCAAGGCGGTTAGGGTTAGCGTGTGTAAGTTAGTATATATAGGATGGATAAACAACAAGGTCTTACTGTACAGCACCAAGAACTATATTCAATATTCTGTAATAAACAATAGTGGAAAAGAATATTAGGAAAAGAATATATTTGTATACATCTGTGAATTGTTTTGCCACACAACAGTAATTAAAAAAAAACATAAACAACTATACTTTAATAAAAAATAAATGTAAAAATTCAAGGGAGTTGTCAAGGACTCTGCTCATGCTCTGTGGATGTCTGACCCTTTGTGACCCCACAGACTGTAGCCCGCCAGGCTCCTCTGCCCATGGGATTTCCCAGGCAAGAATACTGGAGTGGGTTGCCATTTCCTTCTCCAGGGGATCTTCCCCACTCAGGAATGAAATCTGTGTCTCTGGCCTCTCCTACACTGGAAGGCAGATTGTTTACTGCTGCAACTTTCAAGGACTAGGAAGAGGAACTGAGTCATGACACATGGGCTCTCTGCACTGATGTTGTGTCAGCCCTGACCTCCAAGATCCCCTTCTATTTTTTGCTATCGCTTTCTCAATATTGGGATTCCTAGATGCTGCTGACTGGTTATGCTCTGGATTTCTGAACTCCCAAAGCAGGAAAAAGGGGCTAAAGTTATCCTTCTGCCAAGAGAGGTCAGGAAGCTAGGGAACAGGGCACCCAAGAGGTTGCTGATAACCGCTGGCTACCCTACAGAGTATAATGCTGGCCAAATGCATTATAGCAAATGTGAAATCATTTCATAAACATTAATTTCATACAACATATGAGTCCTTGTGCCTTCAAGGTGTCTTTGTTTTGAATATGATTACCTGACAATAGATTTAACTAATGTGATTTGGTAGATGCGAGCAGAAGAAAGTCTCTATAGCAATCGGCTCCATTCAGAATCTGTGCAAACGTCACTTTCTTTAGGGACTACCTAGGCACATGGTGACATGCTGAGCTTAGATGCCCATGTGCTTCCAAGCTTCCTACCACAAAACCAAACTTGCTTGTTCAGTTTCTATCAGGAGTTGTGAATGACAAACAGCTGTTGAAAAACAGCATTTTGATGAGAGGTATAAATGATGCAGAAACATATGGATACATTTTTTCTTTAAAGTAAACACAGACATTAAATCAAAGGGGGAAATTTGATTGACAGAATGTATTCTGTTGCAAAGGACTGAAGTGCTTGTGAACTAAGGTAGAATCATGCTCCTCATGTTTCTGTTAGGCATGGACAGATTTCCAGGGTTGGCTTTGCCAAGTGACCAAGGTCTCTTGGAGCCTCTATGAGCAAAAGGGACTTCTGCATGCTTGCGTCTGGCCCTATTGAGAGGGCCTTTCCCAGGCTCCTTTCCTCTTTGTGCCAACTGAACCCACATATGGCAGTGGCCTGGCTTCCACCATGAAGACAATGGCAACATGTAGGGCAAGGATCAGCCAGCTTTTACTGCAATGGGTCAGAGAGTAAATATTTTAGACTTTGCAGAATGTGCATTCTTTACAGTCAATAATCAATTTTGTTGTTGCCACAAGAAAGAAGTCACAGACAATGTGCAACAAACGACTGTTTTCCAACAAAACCTTATTTACCGAAGCAGCATACAGGGAAAGCTGTATGCTGACCCCTGTCCTAAGGGATGGAGGGCAGAGGTTGGAGGAGCAAAGTTTCGGAAAAGATCTGGTTCTATGGTGGACCCTGAGGGACAAGGATTCCCTAAGCTCTCATTCTGCTAGCATTAGGAATGTCATCACGAAAGAAGCAAACTGTTCTACTCTTAATCTATAGGACTCTTTGCAAGAGTCTGCTAGAGAAGCCTCTTGTTACCCTGACTTTAAATAAAATGAAGATAAAAATAAAATAGCTTTTCAGGAGAGCTTCATGATTAGTCAGGTCAGTTACTATAATTTGTGCCCTAGACTGTCTAGGACAGAACCACATGTGTATCCATTAATATCTGCTCTGGTACCTGGAATGGATTGTGCACATAGTAAGTGTTTACATTATGTGTCTACCTGGCTTATTATTTTGTGAAAGTATTAGTCTTTCAGTCGTGTTCAACTCTTTATGATTCCATGGACTATAGCCCGCCAGGCTCCTCTGTCCATGGAATTCTCCAGGCAAGCATGCTGGAGTGGATGGCCATTTCCTACTCTAAGGGATCTTCCCAACCCACAGATCGAACCTGGGTCTCCCACATTGCAGGCAGTTTGTTTTAGCATCTAAGCCACCATTATTATTTTGTATTATCTCTGGAACTGCTATAAGAACAGCTGATGTTCCAAGCTACTTTCATGAAATCGTGCACACAGAGAGATAATAGCTGGGCTCATATTTGGGTAACAGAGAATAACTCAGTGCTCCACGTTATGAAAAAGGTATACATATCCTGATGTACCTGAAGTGATAGGCCCCAGCTATGCCAAGGAAAGTATGGTAGGATTGAGAATAACAGAAGAAAAACACACCAACTCCAGCTTTCATCAGCCAGAAGGAAACATACAGAAGAACTGACTTTGAGTGGGCTTTTCTGCTGGCTCAGAGGGTAAAGAATCTGCCTGCAATGAAGGAGACACAGGAAACAAGAGTTCAGTCCCTGAGTTGGGAAGTTTCTCCCTGGAGGACAAAATGGCACCCCACTCCAGTATTGTTGCCTGAAAAATTCCATGGACAGAAGAACCTGGTGGACTTCAGTCCATGGGGTTGCAAAGAGTCGGACATGACTGAGCACGCATGCACAGACACACACACACACACAGATGATTTACAATATTGTGTTAGTTTCAGGTCCACAACACAATTCAGTTATCCAGCCGCCTTACTTTAAAAACACTGGTGTTCCCACTTGACCTGAGATGTTTAGAAAAGGATTGAAGTTCTGGTATCCTCAAAGGCTCCAGATCAGCGCATTACATCTTCCTGAAAGCAGAGTAACACAGCGGGGTAAAGGCTCCTTTTGTTTGTGTTGTTAATAGCAGATGCTGCAAAGCGACATCACACACGCCTGCTAAATATTATCAAAACAATTATTCATGTCCTCATCTCCACTCAGTGTACCGGAGCAAGCTGTGCCACAGACCCTGCAGAGACGGCCTCGCGAGTGCTTCAGCAGAGCTTGGATCCCGGGTAATAAATCATCCCCGGCTGACTGAGAGATAAGGGAGCCTCTCTTTGGACGACTCTGGGAGAAAGGAGATTCTAATCACCCAGGAGTTCGAGGCACTGAATCTGATCCTATTTCTTGTTTCTCAGAATGTCCAGAGCAGAAGCAGAGTCTTGCCTCTTGCTGTACAGGGATGGTTCAAGGTGCAGAGGGACTTCCAGGACCAACTTGTATCTCCCCTGGGAATTGTTATCATCCAACCAAGCAGCAAAGCCAAAACATGCGATAGCATTATAGGATGTTTAGGTCTAATAATGTTATTACTCATTTTTTTGTGTTCATCAAAGAGATACAAAATGTTCTAAGAAATGACCTTTGTGTTAGGTTTGATTTTTTAAAAACTTTGTTGCAAAGTAAAAAAATTTAATTGGGAGACTCTTTGCAGTAAGAGGTTGGATTCTGCAGTGTCCCCTTAAGGATCACTTAGTTAAGTGGCCCTGGAGTGTTACTCACACTTTTTGTGCCTCAGTTTTCTCATTTACGGGACAGGGGTTGCAACAGTGCCTGGCTCACAGGGTTGCTGCAAAGATTAAAGGAGTAAAAATGTGACGCCTTTAGGGCATTTATTAAACCCTCCACTAGTACTTACCTTTTCATTCAGCAAATGTTTACTGAATAATTACTATGTGTCAGGTACTGTGCTGGCGAAAGAGAAAATCAGTGATAAAAACCAATCCATTCTTTCCCTCTAAAGAAGGGAATTCTTCTACAAGGAAGACTCAAGTATGCACTAATTTAAGGTTCAAAGTGTTAAGGAATAATGCTTCTTGAATTTTGTCTGAGGAGGCAGGAAATTCAGGTTATAGGATTACACTTGTAAAGATCCAGTTTTCAAATGTGACTTTCACAGGGTTGGATGTTAGGGCTTCAACATGCCTGTGGGGACACAACCTCAACCAGCAAGAGAGGCTCAGATCAGAACTGCCAGATGCCCCTGAGAGGTCAAGAAAGATGACACCTGAAGCCTCAGCAACCTGGATTCCAAATGAAAGGTGGATGAACAGAGCGGTGAAAGAGGAAGCTATAAAGGGGTGAGGGGTTTCCTTAAAGAAGGAGATTTAAGTATGCATAAAAGCCAGTGGGGAGGATCCAAGTGAGAGGGTAAGGTTTCATATAAAAGAAAAGGAAGCATTATGATACAGACGTCAAATTAGGCAGCCAGGCGTAAATTGGTATAGGGACCACTTAGAAGGAGGAAGGGACAGCCTCTCTGAAAAGAATAGAAAAAGAATATGCAGTGCATATAGTTTCATGTATTGCGATTGGAAAGATAGGAATATGGGAGAGCTCTGAGAGCTTGCATTTCTCCACCAAGTGGGAAAGTAGCACACAGGGCCGCCGTGTGTGTGTCTGTGGGGGAGGTGCTGAGGGGGAGGGGGAGAGGTCAAAGAGACCTCCTGGACTGGAGTGAGTGAGTATCCAGAGAAACAGAGTTGTCACGTGTGCTGATGCTCAAATTGAAGCGTTTTGTTGAACCAGAGCTTAAGATCCATAGATGGTATGAACCTGAGGATAGGAAACCTAGAGGTTGGAGGTTTGAAAAGGAAAAAAAAAAATGCTTAAACACAAGATGCATAAATAATGCCTGGGAATGGGTCCAGCGGCCTGGGCTCTAGCAGGTGTGAGGTGTGAATGTCAGATTGCTACCTGGTGACTCTCACCTGGAACAGGCAGGTGACTGGAATGCCGATTGCTTGAGAGTTAGCACATTCCTGTCC
The DNA here is from genome assembly GCA_006410675.1 of Oreotragus oreotragus. Lineage (NCBI taxonomy): Eukaryota > Metazoa > Chordata > Mammalia > Artiodactyla > Bovidae > Oreotragus > Oreotragus oreotragus. The sequence goes on along the minus strand of SJYX01020996.1, from coordinate 129,917 downwards.
CCTGATGGGCTTCATCTCCCATATTAGCTATAAGCTTCTCAGACAGATGAGATGTGACTTTTCGTTTCTTTGGCAGCACTTAGAATTATGTCATGTGATGGATATATATATATATATACATATATATATGATTTATCCATACATATTGCTGGATGGATTTTGGACTATATTTACATATGTGTAAATATATATGTAGCTTATATGTATTATGCAAAATATCTTTATTTTAAATCGATAGAAATGTGTCTCGCTTATTTACTTTTACATTGTACCAAAGTTATGCGAGTAGACTCCATTCTAGAGATACAGAAGTTTCTTACAGCTATTTCACCTTTGAGGGTTATTTTAAACATACAGTATTTTCTGATGGCTATAATAAAAGTGTCAATAAAATTTAATTAGATAACTTTCTCTTGTTCATGTCAGTACTCTAATTTTGCCTGATGTTCTGGCAGTCATTTTTAATATGTATATATGCAAACAGACAAGAGTCTTCAATTTTTAATATATAGTAAGATAGCCTCGCGAGTGCTTCAGCAGAGCTTGGATCCCGGGTAATAAATCATCCCCGGCTGACTGAGAGATAAGGGAGCCTCTCTTTGGACGACTCTGGGAGAAAGGAGATTCTAATCACCCAGGAGTTCGAGGCACTGAATCTGATCCTATTTCTTGTTTCTCAGAATGTCCAGAGCAGAAGCAGAGTCTTGCCTCTTGCTGTACAGGGATGGTTCAAGGTGCAGAGGGACTTCCAGGACCAACTTGTATCTCCCCTGGGAATTGTTATCATCCAACCAAGCAGCAAAGCCAAAACATGCGATAGCATTATAGGATGTTTAGGTCTAATAATGTTATTACTCATTTTTTTGTGTTCATCAAAGAGATACAAAATGTTCTAAGAAATGACCTTTGTGTTAGGTTTGATTTTTTAAAAACTTTGTTGCAAAGTAAAAAAATTTAACTGGGAGACTCTTTGCAGTAAGAGGTTGGATTCTGCAGTGTCCCCTTAAGGATCACTTAGTTAAGTGGCCCTGGAGTGTTACTCACACTTTTTGTGCCTCAGTTTTCTCATTTACGGGACAGGGGTTGCAACAGTGCCTGGCTCACAGGGTTGCTGCAAAGATTAAAGGAGTAAAAATGTGACGCCTTTAGGGCATTTATTAAACCCTCAAGTAAGAGGTTGGATTCTGCAGTGTCCCCTTAAGGATCACTTAGTTAAGTGGCCCTGGAGTGTTACTCACACTTTTTGTGCCTCAGTTTTCTCATTTACGGGACAGGGGTTGCAACAGTGCCTGGCTCACAGGGTTGCTGCAAAGATTAAAGGAGTAAAAATGTGACGCCTTTAGGGCATTTATTAAACCCTCCACTAGTACTTACCTTTTCATTCAGCAAATGTTTACTGAATAATTACTATGTGTCAGGTACTGTGCTGGCGAAAGAGAAAATCAGTGATAAAAACCAATCCATTCTTTCCCTCTAAAGAAGGGAATTCTTCTACAAGGAAGACTCAAGTATGCACTAATTTAAGGTTCAAAGTGTTAAGGAATAATGCTTCTTGAATTTTGTCTGAGGAGGCAGGAAATTCAGGTTATAGGATTACACTTGTAAAGATCCAGTTTTCAAATGTGACTTTCACAGGGTTGGATGTTAGGGCTTCAACATGCCTGTGGGGACACAACCTCAACCAGCAAGAGAGGCTCAGATCAGAACTGCCAGATGCCCCTGAGAGGTCAAGAAAGATGACACCTGAAGCCTCAGCAACCTGGATTCCAAATGAAAGGTGGATGAACAGAGCGGTGAAAGAGGAAGCTATAAAGGGGTGAGGGGTTTCCTTAAAGAAGGAGATTTAAGTATGCATAAAAGCCAGTGGGGAGGATCCAGGTGAGAGGGTAAGGTTTCATATAAAAGAAAAGGAAGCATTATGATACAGACGTCAAATTAGGCAGCCAGGCGTAAATTGGTATAGGGACCACTTAGAAGGAGGAAGGGACAGCCTCTCTGAAAAGAATAGAAAAAGAATATGCAGTGCATATAGTTTCATGTATTGCGATTGGAAAGATAGGAATATGGGAGAGCTCTGAGAGCTTGCATTTCTCCACCAAGTGGGAAAGTAGCACACAGGGCCGCCGTGTGTGTGTCTGTGGGGGAGGTGCTGAGGGGGAGGGGGAGAGGTCAAAGAGACCTCCTGGACTGGAGTGAGTGAGTATCCAGAGAAACAGAGTTGTCACGTGTGCTGATGCTCAAATTGAAGCGTTTTGTTGAGCCAGAGCTTAAGATCCATAGATGGTATGAACCTGAGAATAGGAAACCTAGAGGTTGGAGGTTTGAAAAGGGAAAAAAAAAAATGCTTAAACACAAGATGCATAAATAATGCCTGGGAATGGGTCCAGCGGCCTGGGCTCTAGCAGGTGTGAGGTGTGAATGTCAGATTGCTACCTGGTGACTCTCACCTGGAACAGGCAGGTGACTGGAATGCCGATTGCTTGAGAGTTAGCACATTCCTGTCCCCTGATGGGCTTCATCTCCCATATTAGCTATAAGCTTCTCAGACAGATGAGATGTGACTTTTCGTTTCTTTGGCAGCACTTAGAATTATGTCATGTGATGGATATATATATATATATATATATATATATATATATA
>SJYX01020996.1:72911-122130 GCA_006410675.1 Oreotragus oreotragus | reverse complement strand
ATTAAAAAAATCTCTATTTTTAATTGGAGGATAACTGCTTAATAAGTTGCATTAGTTTCTGCCACATATCAGCATGAACCAGCCATAGGAATACATGTACCTCTCTCTTGAACCTCCTTCCCACCTCCTACCCCATGCCACCCCTCTAGGTTGTCACTGAGCACAGGGTCTGAGCTCCGTGCATCAAACAGCAAATTCTCACTGGCTATTTGAAACATATAAAAACAGACATTTTAACATTGGTGTTAAGGGATATGGCCTTCATTCCTGGAACTGCAGAGCTTCCAGGTGTCAGGAGCTCCTTTGTGGAAAACGTTTGATTGACGGTACGAGTTGCTGCCTCTGGATGCAGAGCCTCTGTGGGGGAAGGTGGTCTCCAGGCAGGTGTGTGACCAGGAGGCATCAACTATGTGTGAGAACTCGGTCTCTGGGGAGGGTCAGCAGAGAGGGGCTTTGGGCAGAGTCATCAGTGAGGGACCCACTGAAACAGAGACCTGCCCACAATCAGGACACGGGGTCAGCGTCAGAGTTAGAGAAAGAGACAGGTTGGCAGGAGGGAGATGAGTGGTTACCTAGCAACCAGGGAAGAACCCAGGGCATTTGGAGAGCTGCGGTCCAGCCGACTCCGGACCTGAGGTCCCACATTAGAAGATGGACCACCCCTGCTGCAACTCCCTTGCCCCCAGCAGGCACGGTTCCTCGGGGGTTCGAGTGGGGCTCCTAGACGCGGGGAGGGGACCTCCCCTTTTGGAGACCTAACAGTGACCAGCATGAATGCCCCATCCGGGCAAACTGATGGAAAAGACGGCTGGTGGCACGCTGTGGTCAGGACGCAGATCAGCTCAGTCAGAAGCAGGGAGCAAGCAGGGAGCAGGGGATGTACGTGGGCTGCCCAGACAGAGATGCTCAGATAAAGGGCTGTGACAGAAGCCGCTTTGAGTAGGTGCTGGCCGGAAGAGGTCTGTGTCATTGTCATCAAGAACCGTTTGGACTGGATTCAGAATCATATAAGAACAAGAACATGTTCTACTCAGATTTTCTGTTTATTTACTTGTTCCTCTCTTCTCCATAGAGCTAGGTCTCTGAGCTTTAGTTTTCTTATTTTTGAAATGTAGGCATTAGCCTAATTTCTGCAATATTGTACAGAATAAACTGGATCCAGAATATACATATGTCACTTACTATCCACTAGGATGGCTATAATCAAAAAGAAAAACAGTAAATGCTGTTAGGGATGATACGGAAAAGTTTGGACTATTTTAAACTGTGGCTCAGAAAAGGCCACAGTTTATCTTAATAATAGATGGTGAGAATGTGTATATATTTTATATATAAATTCATTTTTAGTTTGTGGAGGGGTCCCCAAACCTCAAACTTTCTGAAGTCACATTTTTAAAAATAGAGATAATAACCACATACCATAAAGTTGCCTTTATAAATAATTCACGGTTTTTAAGAACAGCGATGAGAACAGTGATAAATTGTGAAATTGTCACCACTATTTCACCAAAAAAACTCTGGGATGTTTTTATCACTGACTCAAGAAACCTCATACACAAAAGCTGTTCTCTACCCTCCCTACCCCAACCCTGGCAGCCCCTGGCAACCACTAGCCTACATTGTGTCAGGATGGATATTCTTATTCTAGATATTTCAAGCAAATGGAATTATATACATGTGGCCTTTTGTGTCTGGCTTCTTTCACTTTATATAATATTTTCAGGCTTTCTCCGTGCTGTAGCGCACGTAAACACTTCATTCCTTTTTGTGGCTGAATGATATTCCACCCCATGGACAGATCACTTCTGTTTATTCATTTATCAGCTAATGGGTTGTTTCCACTTTTTAGCTATTCTGAATAATGCTGCTATGAATATTTGTGTACAAGTTTTTTTTGTTGACGTAAGTTTTCAATTCTTTTACGAATGTACCTAGGAGTTAAATTACTGGGTCATGTGGTAACTGCATGCTTGACATTTTGAGGAGCCAACAAACTGTTTTTACAATGTGGCTGGTCCATTTTACATTCCCACCAGCAACATACAAGAGTTCAAACTTTTCCGTATCATCCCTAACAGCATTCATTGTTTTCTTTTTGATTATAGTCATCCTAGTGGATAGTAAGTGACATACGATTGATAGCGTAGTCTAGCTTTGCATTTTTCTCATGACTAAAGATGTTGAGTATCTTTTCATGTGCTTATTAGCTATTAATATTTGTCTATCCCTGGAGAAATGTCTATTGATATACTTTGCTCACTATCAAATTGGACTTTTGTTTAATGTTGGGTTGCATGTACTCTTTACATATTCTAGACACAAGTCTCAGATCAGACTTATGAATTGCAAATACTTCCTCCCTTTCTGTGTGTTCCCTTTTGCTTTCTAGATAGTGTCCTTTGAAGGTCAAAAGGTTTTTCATTTTAATAATGTCCAGTTGATCTGATTGTTTTTTTCTTTTGTCACTTGTGCTTTTGGTGTCATATCTGAGAAACCATTGTCTAACCCAAGGTAATGAGAATGTATGCCTCTATTTTCTTCTATTAATTTTTGAATCTGGTTCTCACGTCTGACTCGTTTTGAGTCTGTTTTTGTGTGATGTGCGATATGGGTCCGTCTTCATTCTTTGGCATGTGATGTCTGGTCGTCCAGCACCTGTGCGGCCCTGCACCCATCTGCTTCCCTAGCAGCCTTACACACTCCCACCTCCGCCCTCCAGCCCGTTCCTGGCCCTCAGGGAAGAAGGCTCAGGGTCTGTCCCCTGGACAAACCGGTGACCAAAGTGCCTTAAAAAGTTTGCTCTAGCACGTGTTGAAATTTAGTCCTCAGATTTCACTGAGATGGAAATCTCTGCATGGAGATAGAAAGTTGTTCAGTGAGTTTTCCAAGAATGTTGAAGGATTCTGAGCTGGGGTAGTACGAATCAAAGTTCAAGGTCAGGCCAACTGGAGAATTTAAATAATCCTCTGAATCTCTCCTCTGGTTGTTGATAAGAGTCTGGAAACACTTCCTGCTAGGTCTGTTCCCTCCACCTTGACACTGAGATGTTTCGATTACATCAGAGACTCCTGGAGCCCAAATCAAAGGTGGAAAAACTTGAGTATCACAGTTTTTTTATTGCGTTAAAATGATTGCTGCTGCTGCTGCTGCTAAGTCGCTTCAGTCATGTCCGACTGTGTGACCCCATAGACGGCAGCCCACAAGGCTCCCTCGTCCCTGGGATTCTCCAGGCAAGAACACTGGAGTGCGTTGCCATTTCCTTCTCCAGTGCATGAAAGTGAAAAGTGAAAGTGAAGTCGCTCAGCCGTGCCCGACTTCGCGACCCCATGGACTGCAGCCTACCAGGCTCCTCCATCCATGGGATTTTCCAGGCAAGAGTACTGGAGTGGGGTGCTGTTGGTAGACTTTGATTAAAAAGTCCCTTGGGAAACTTCTCTGGTGGTCCAGTGGTTAAGATTCTGTGCTTCCACTGCTGAGGGGCATGGATTTAATCTCTGGTTGGGGAACTAAGATCCCCCCTGTTTCAGCATGGCCAAAAAAAAAAGTGCCTTGGATTTTAATGGGAGTCATGCAGATGAGCCAAAAATGTGTATTTTTGACTTCAACATGTAGCTAATATAAAAATCATTGTTGTTCAGTTGCTTAGTTATGTCCAACTCTTTACAACCCCATGGACTGTAGCATGCCAGGCTTTCTTGTCCTTCACTATCTCCTGGAGTTTGCTCAGACTCATGTCCATTGAGTAAATGATGCCATTAGTGATCCCATATAGTTCTCACTATGTTTTCAAAGTCTGGTTTGTATCTTTATATTGTTGTTCCTGTTGATTTCCAGTCGCTCAGTCCTGTCCAACTCTCTGTGACCCCATGGACTGTAGCTCTCTAGGCTTCTCTGTTCATGGAGGCCTCCAGGCAAGAATACTGGAGTGGGTTGCCTTTTCCTTTTATGCATATCTGACTTGTTGTGAGCCCGTGGACCATACAGTCCATGGAATTCTCCAGGCCAGAATACTGGAGTGGGTAGCCTTTCACTTCTCCAGGGGATCTTCCCAACCCAGGAATCGAAGCCAGGTCTCCCACATTGCAGGCAGATTCTTTACCAGCCACAAGGGAAGCCCCCTTTTATGCAAAGCTCTTATCAATTCAAAGCAGCCCCATTTCAAGGGCACCCTTGCCCTGCATTTCCAATGGCTACCATGTTGGACTAGAATCTCCATAAACATGGGAAACAATTTTACAAAACCAACCAAAGTGCAGGAATTATAATGTCATCAGCCATAGATAGTCAGAGCCAAGCAAGGATGGGCGTTTTCACCCAGTAGAAGGGCACTCCTTTTAGGTTTGTGTTACAAGATCTCTTCACTGGCCTTAAGCAGAAGTCCTTTTTGGGGAGGGTGGTGACTCAATTCTGTGAGAGAGCCCAAGTTAGAGGTAACTTTTAGGAAATTATACTGAAGTGCAAAGTGGTGCTAAAACAAGTTTCCTTTACATATTTGCAGAATTTCCAGATAACTATTCTGTTCTCTTCTGAAGAGATTTTTTAGAGCTTCTGGCAGTTTTTATTTTTTTCTTCCAGCTCTTGTTGGGATTTTTTTTTATAGACCCTAAGTTGTTCATAATAAGCCACCCACTTTCAAATAGGTTCTCTCTGGTGCATCTGTTCCTAGCTGGTAGCAGTGAACAAATTCGAGTTTAGAAACACTGTGAGAAATGTTAAACACTAGCATTTGGTGGAAGCAGGTGCCACGAGACCGACGTGAATGTCAGTAGTTGCAATTGATAGGGGGTTCTGGGGAAACATTCATTTGGCCTCTGCTTAAAATTCTGGGAAGGGTGGCATAATATCCATGTGATTTCCCTTCAAGTTTCAGCTTTGGAAATATATCCCCAAAGCTGTGTGAATCTCTGATGAGGGCCAAGACCATATTGGCTGTATTTTTTTTTTTTAGTCTATGGAGTCACACAGAGTAGGACATGACTGAGGTGACTTAGCAGCAGCAGCAGCAAGGGTACTGATGATACAACATGAATAAGTCTTGGCTGCTTTTTTTTTTTTTAATTTTATTATTGGAGTACAATTGTTTTACAATATTGTGTTAGTTTCTGCTGTGCAACAAGATGAAGCAGCTATAATTATGCACATGTCCCCTCCCCCTAGATCCTCCCTCCCACTCCACCCCTCATCCCACTCCTCTAGGTCATCACAGAGCACTGAGCTGAGCACCCTTTGTCTACATTGGCTGCTATTATTAAGAGGCTCACAGTATAGTAAGAGGAAGCAGACTTATACATAAGTCAGAGGAACACAGTGTCTTATGGGCTACAAATAATTGTCTGCAGAGACTGTCGTGAAGACAAAGGAGGGAGCAATTCATTCCATTTGGGGATATACGGATATAGAGGTGACCTTTGAGTGAAATCTCGAGGAACTGAGAAGCTATTCATCAGGGGCCTTGGCTGGGAGGACTTTACAGAAGAAGCATCTCAAGCAAAGGCCAAACTTGGGGCATCCTAGGGTGTCTGACAAGCTGCAAACAATCCAATGGCACTGTAGGGTGGGATCTGAGAGGGAGGTTGAGTTGAAGCTACGAAGTGGGTAGAAGGCAAGGGGCATGCCACTGAGAGTCTTTCAAGTCATACTGAGGAATTTAGATGTTTTTGGTAGTCACTTGCAGTTTCTACAGAGTTTCAACCCCAAATTCCCTTTGTAAGCTCTTATTCACCGTTCCTCCTCAGTTGTCAGGAGACAACCTCCTTGGGAATTTTCCCAGCAAACCCAACGGAGACTTTATGCTTCCTGCAGTGACCGCACTGTGGGCTCATCCCCATCGGCGTGTGACAGTCACCAGGTTACTCGTGCCTCCTCAGAGGCAGGAAGGGACTCTTTCCATCCCCGTCACCAGAGCCTAGCAGAAGGCCCAGCAATGTGGGAGGCACTTGTGGAAGGAGAAAAATAAAGCAGCTCTTATTCCTCTGTAATTCCACAATCTAACAGACATAGATCAAGACAGATACCATTAACCAAGGCGGGGAGCTAGTGTGTTAGCGCGCCAGGGCTGCCACATTAAAATACCACAGACTGGGGCTTCAGTGACAGAAATGTATTTTCTTGCAGTTCTTAAGGTTAGAAATCTGAGATTAAGTATCAGCGGGGCTGGTCTCTCTTTGCTGGTTGTTGGCCATCTTCCTCTGACGTCTGCACATCATTGCCTGTCTGTGTGTGTGTCCTAATCTCATCTTCTTATAAGGACATCAGTAACTGTGGAAAAAAAACTGAAAGTGTTGGTTGCTCATTCTCCTCGAGACCCCCATGGACTATATAGCCCACCAGGCTCCTCTGTCCATGGGATTCTCCAGGCAAGAATACTGGAGTGAGTAGCCATTCCCTTCTCCAGGGGATCTTCCTGACCCAGGGATTGAACCCATGTCTCCCGCATTGCCAGCAGACTTGTTAACATCTGAGCCACCAGGGAAACCTCATATTGGATTAGAAAGTATCTCAAAGACCTTAATTACTTCTTTAAAGACCCTCTCTCCAATTATAGCTACATATTATGGTACTGAGGGCTGGGGCTTCACCGTATGAAGTTGGGGAGATGTAATTAAGCTCATAGCAGATAATATGGAAAAGGAAATGTAAACAAGGTACAACCCTGTTCTCAAATTACTCACAGTCCAGTCCAGTTACAAATCCATGACTTCTTTGTTCTTATGAAAGTATATAAAACTGGTATATTTAAATATGCTTTATATAAGATGGTCACATTTCCTTTGTTTAATTGTATTGCAGGATAGGCACGTTTCACTGAGGAATAGTTCCCGTGTGTAGTATAAGACAAAGAATATAGATTGCCACTAAGGGCTTCCCTGATGGCTCAGTGGGGAAAGAATCCCACTGCCAATGCAGGAGACGTGAGTTTGAACCCTTGGAGGAAGAAATGACAACCCCCTCCAGTATTCTCGCCTGGAAAATCCCATGGAGAGAGGAGCCTGGCAGGCTACAGGCCATGGGCTTGCAAAGGGTCAGACACGACTTAGCGTCTGAGCACTGTCATCTAATAAATGTAACTGAGATACTGAATTAAGCCCTCTGCTTCCTCATTTGTAAATAAGATAATAGCATCCAATTCATAAGATTCACTGAAAAATTAACTGAGAGAAAACTTATCAGTCCTTTGTGAACTGCCATGTGTTATAAACCACCAGGACAGGATGTCGTTTTGAAATACTAATTGGTGCTTCTTTCTTTATTTCATCCCGTGATAATCTCTGTGCTGCTCCCAGGCCGTAGCTAGTCTAACTTCAGTTCTTGCCGCAAAGAAGGAACTTACATCAAAGACCGGAAGAGGACAATGCTTTATTCTAACTCTGGTTTCAAATACCAGGCCTTTACAGTAATGGGAAGGATCCGTAGCAGAGACATTAAGGCAAGAACATGCCAAGTCTGAGGACATGAAGACCCTGAAAATGGATTCCTGAAGGAGGACAGTTAAATGAGAAGTAAAAAGACAAAGCTTCAATACTTTAGCCACCTGATACAAATTTCCGACTCATTGAAAAAGACTCTTATGCTGGGAAAAATTGAAAGCAGGAGGAGAAGGAGCCGAGAGAGGAGGAGATGGTTGGATGGCATCATCGACTCATGCTCAACCCCATTCTCACAGCAAGAAAATGAAGTCTAATCCAATCTAACTCAGTCATTCAATAAATTTCTAGCACTTTTCTTCTAAAGCAGAAATTGTATTTCCCATCTTGAAGGTGAGAAGCCTGATGGTATTTGCATCATATACTAGAATTGGTATTCTAAGAGGTCCTCACCTCAAGGACCAAACGAGGGTCCCATCATGTGAGGCATATTAGCACCAAGTGAAATGAAGTGAAAGTCGCTCAGTCATGTCTGACTCTTTGCAACCACATAGACTATACAGTCCATGGAATTCTCCAGGCCAGAACACTGGAGTGGGTGGCCTTTCCCTTCTACCCAACCCAGGGATCTTCCCAACCCAGGGATCAAAACCAGGTCTCCTGCATTGTGGGCAGATTCTTTACCAGTTGAGCCACCAGGGAAACCCAAGAACACTGGAGTGGTTAGCCTATCCCTGGGGCTCAGAGGTTAAAGCGTCTGCCTGCAATGTGGGAGACCTGGGTTCGATACCTGGGTCGGGAAGCTCCCCTGGAGAAGGAAATGGCAACCCAGTCCAGTATTCTTGCCTGGAGAATCCCGTGGACGGAGGAGCCTGGTGGGCTACCGTCCACAGGGTCGCAAAGAGTTGGACACGACTGAGCGACTTCACTTTCACTTTCACTTTAGCCTATCCCTTCACCAGCAGATCTTCCAGAGTCAGGAATCAAACCAGGGTCTCCTGCATTGCAGGTGGATTCTTTACCAATTGAGCTAACAGAGAGGCCCCTCTTAGCACCAAGGGGTCCCAAGAACTTGCACTGATGGAATGAGGGAGCAGAGAACTTGAATGATTGGGTACAAGTTGGAAAATATAAATTCTAACGCTCCCTAGTCCCATTTCCTTGGTGTAGGGAAGCGAGAAGAATGCAAACCTGTAAGCAAATGCTGTGACTCATCTCACACCATCACTGGGATCAGGCTGCGTGAAAACAGTGGAGCAACAAAACATGGGCTTTGGACCCAAGGGTAACTGTACACGTCTGACTCTACCACTGACCAGCTGTGTCACTGGAGAATCTGGACCCCGAGTCTGTGTTTCTCAAGTGAGCAGTGGGCATGATCAGACTTCAGAGTGTTGCATTGAGACTACCTAACACAGGGAAGGGCCTGGGACAGCACATGTCAAATACAAGAGCTTCACTGATGGGCACCTCCAAGCTGTGCTAAGTCCACTGCCACCAAAAGGACTTATTTGCACCGAGACTGACTTAAACCACTCGACTGGGACTAGATCTGCCCTGATCCTCTTGGGGCTAACAGCCATTGAGCTCTGACAAGCCAGAGTGTGTGTGAATGAAGACTGAGAGATGTAACGTGTGCGGCTGAACGCGCCCATTCCCGGAGACATCGCTAAGGTTTGCACTGCGGCTGCCAAGCACTGCCATTTACTCCTGCTGGAACCAGAGCTGGCGGCGAATCCACCCTCCTTGCAAGCACTTTAGATTCCTTGGAAGAAAGGATCACTGGAGAATATTAATATAAACTGTTGTTATAGACACCCGCCAAAGTCGCCTTTTTATTTTGTATCGCATCAGAGGTTGTAAAGTGAAGCCTTCCAGGAAATATGCAGTTGACTGGCTTTGATTCATCCCAACAATGATTAGTGAAACTGGGGTTTCAGTATCTGTTTGGATCTGTGTTTTTATATACCTGACATGGCACAGCTGAGGGAGTTAACCTGGGGTCACCACTGCCTCTCAAGGGGTGATGATACGAAAGGAGAGCTGAGTGTAGACGTAGCTTCACGTGTATGAGCTTTGATGGTGGGGGTGTTTGGGGGTTTGGAGAAGGGTGGGTGCAAAGACGGCCTCCCTCCCACCCCGTTAGGTTCTGCACCGAGGGCTGCCTTCTCTCCTTCTTGCTCACCTTGCGGGCAGGGCGTACCTTTCTGCACCCTGCCAGGCTGCGTTCTCTCCATTGTGCCCTGGCCTCGAGGTGCTCTCGGCCTCGAGATGCTCGCGGCTCCTAGCAGCTCCTTCGCCATGTTTGCTGTGTGTGTGTTTGTCTTTCTGGGATGAAGTTTGTTTTTCAAGCTCTGACAGACTGGCAAGGCAAACAAGGTTGCCATTTTTGTTTTGTTTTGTTTTTATGAGCATGGCAATTTTTAGCCCTTTGAAAACAATCCTGAGACTGGGGAGGTTATAATTTGGGACGCCATGTGTACAGGCACACGCTCAAATCTTATTGTGGCTGAGAGAACGATGTGAAGGGAGGAGGTGGAAGACAGATTAATGCGGGTGATTTATCAATTGTGAAGGGACTGAGCTCTTGACAGAATTAAAAGATGAGAGAACAGAATTTTAGGGAACATTTTGAAAAATCCATTTTGAAGAATATATGTATGCCTGAATATACATATGCATATAGAATGCATAAGAACTCATTGCATCTCACATGGATACCTACCTCCTGCTCATAGATGTCAGGTTTCTGGCAATCTCGTCTTTCTGGAATCCACAGAATTAAAGACAAGAGGGTCTCCGAGCGTAGCAATTAGCCACCTCAAATCAGCTACCTCAAAGTTATGAAATAGACATGGACACCAGTGGTGGAAAGGAGGGTGGGATGAATTGGGAGATTAGGCTTGACATATACATCTTGGATGACTCAGCGGGTAAAGAATCAGCCTGCCAGTGCAGGAGGCATGGGTTCGATTCCTGGGTTTGGAAGATCCCCTGGAGGAGGAAAATGGCAACCTACTCCAGGATTCTTGCCTGGAAAATCCCACAGACAAAGGAGCCTGGCAGGCCATAGTCCAAAGGGCTGCAGAGTCAGGCATGACTAAGTGACCAAGCATATTATGCAGTTTTATCTAGAAAACAGATGGCTAATAAGAACCAACTATGTAGCACAGGGACCTCTACTCAATGCTCTGTGGTGACAAAGAAATGATACACGTGTACCTATAACTGATTCACTTTACAGCACAAACTAACACAACGTCTTAAAGCAAGTAGACCCCAATAGAAAAAGACACATGGGGGACACCGAGATCTCCTTTTTATGAATACTAGAAACAGAGAGTCCATAACTTACCTCAAGTGAGAGATATGTGACAAGACAGAACCCAGAGGAAATTCTAGTCTGTGTCCAGAGCCTGGGTGAATCTAGAAGCCCCATCCTGAGAGTGGTCCTGAGAGGGGCAGAATCTCTGAAAACTCATCAGACGCAGGTGTAGACACCAACTTTTACATCTGGGTATCAGCAACTGAGCCTTCTGAAAGGAAGGTTATTAAGAAGAACACTTTGTATCTGGACACAGACAGTGGGTTTTTTTTTTGTTTTTTACTTTTTTAATTGGAGGATAATTGCTTTACAATGTTGTATTGATTTCTGCCATACAAAAAAGTGAATCAGTCATAATTGTATATATATATATATATATATATATACTGCTCTTAGTTACTCAGTCATATCTGACTCTTTGTGACCCTATGAATCATAGCCTTCCAGGCTCCTCTGTCCATGGGAATTCTCCAGGCAAGGATACTAGAGTGGGTTGCCATGCCCTTATCCAGGAGCTCTTCCCAACCCAGGAATCGAACTGGGGTCTCCTGCATTACAGGAGATTTCTCTTTTTTTTTAAATTTTTAATTTAAATTTATTTATTTTAATTGGAGGCTAATTACTTTACAATATTATATTGGTTCTGCCACACATCAACATGAATTCACCACGGGTGTACACGTGTTCCCCATCCTGAACCCCCCTCCCACCTCCCTCCCCATACCATCCCTCTGGGTCATCCCAGTGCACCAGTCCCAAGCCTCCTGTATCGAACCTGGACTGGCAATTCGTTTCTTATATGATATTATACATGTTTCAGCACCATTCCCCCAAATCATCCCACCCTCTCCCTCTCCCACAGAGTCCAAAAGACTGTTCTATACATCTGTGTCTTTTTTTCTGTCTCGCATACAGGGTTATCGTTACCATCTTTCTAAATTCCATATATATGCGTTAGTATACTATATTGGTGTTTTTCTTTCTGGCTCACTTCACTCTGTATAATAGGCTCCACTTTCATCCACCTCATTAGAACATTAGAACAGGAGATTTCTTTACTAGCTGAGCTACCAGCAAAGCCCCATCTACATGTATGTGTGTGTATATATGTATATATCCCCTCCTTCTTGACCCTCCCCCACCATCCCTCTCCCCTAGGCCATCGCAGATCCTCAGGCTGGGCTCCCTGTGCTTACAGCAGCTTCCCACTGCTGCTTCCTGTTTCACACATGGCAGTGTCTATATGTCAATGCTATTTTTTCAACTTGCCCTCCACGTCCCCTTCTGTGTTCACATGTCTGTTGTCTACCTCTGCATCTCCATTCCTTCTCTTCAAGTAAGTTCATCTGTACTGATTCTTTAAGGATGATTGTAGCATCAACGTGTCATTTAGAAAGAAAATTAACAATTTGTCTTAGCTTCAGTTCATGTTTTTAAAATAAAGGTACTGTCAGTTTGCTACATAGTTTTCCTTTTGGACATGATTATACGTGACAGCTCTTTAAGGGTGTGAGTCATGTACATTTGCAGTCATGTTGGTTCAAGTCTTTTTATAAGTCTTATCTTTGCCATCATCGTGATCTTTTGGTGACTAGTCAAGTTACATTTTAAAGGTGGACATCCCTGAATTCTCACAGTCACAGATCTTGGCTGGAAACTGATCACAGGACACGTCTTAAACTTTAGCAAACAGAGTAGAGTAGCTGTGACAGTATTTAAGAGCTAAGCGTGAGGAGATGATGTAAAGTACTAATCTTTGAAAGGAGCACAGGAAACAAATTGAAACCCCATCTTCCTCTGGTCGCAGCTCACAGCTTCTGAATCCCTAAATGACATAAAGACATCTGTGAGCTTGAACACTGAGTCCCTGGATACCTACGGATGCGGATTTGGTCTGAAATGGTGTTAAATGGCAAATCTGTGATAAATGTCAATATCAAATGTGTCATTTTGTTGTATATGACCGATAATTAGATTTTAAATTACCCGTCTATAAAAAACAGAATCTATACTGCAAGAAGTTTAGTTCAATTTTCTCAAGTGGTGCTGTGACAGTCTCCAAACCATCATGGAAAAAAAAAATAGTTCTTATAATTCTACCATTGTTTATAAGAATATACAGCACTTCTGGTAGGGATTGGTGTTATAAAACCAAACAAACACAGTATAAGACTGACATGAATAAACAGAGTTGAAAGCTGAAGCTCCAATATTTTGGCTAACTGATGCGAAGAGTTGACTCATTGGAAAAGACCCCAGTGCTGGGAAAGACTGAAGGCAGGAAGAGAAGGGGACGACAGAGGATGAGATGGTTGGCTGGCATCACTGACTTAATGGACATGAATCTGAGCAAACTCTGGGAGACAGTGGGGGACAAAGGAGCCTGGAGTGCTGCAGTCCAGGGGGTTGCAAAGAGTCAGACATGATTTAGTGACTAAAGAACAGCAAAGCTCTTAGAAGGCACAGGCTGTGTATGTACACCTCTTATCCAGCGCCATGGGCTTTACTCTGGAACGTCTAATTACATGAAGTCTTTTGAATAAGTACTTAATGAGCTACTGAAGTTAGCTCTGGAGAAGGATCCCCTCCTTTTTTTTTTTTTTTTATAAAAAACCTTATTCTGTTTAAGCTTTCTTTGGTGCCAATGAACAAATAATAGTTAAGCAACGTTGGTCAACTAATCAGGACCAACTCCTCAATTACCTGGGGGTGACTATTGCTGATACTGATATGAGAATGTTATTAACTGCAGTGAGGGTATATGTTATGCCCCTTCTCTATCCTAGGCTGTGTAGTTTAAGTTAGAAGGTACAGATAGCTGGTGTTCTATAGAACATACTTATTTTCCAATATGAATGTCATATCCATGATAAGAAAGAAAAAATTGGACTGTCGAGCGTATTTTGGAATGTGATCATGGGAGGGAAGCAGAGCATAATATGGAGGTGTTAAATGGCAGATCTGTGATAAATATAAATATCGAATGTGTTATTTTGATGTATATGAGCGATAATTGGATTTTAAATTACCCATCTATAAAGAACAGAATCTATAGTGCAAGAAGTTTAGTTATGAAAATAATTATAAGGAAACGCTCTGTCGGCCTTACATACAATTTAAAAATACATGCACATATATATCGGGAACATTCAAAGTTTCCATTTTCCACCCCCAGACTTCTCAATAAAGTTATTGCAACAAGTTTGTAAGGCATGAAATGAAATCTGTCTTAACCTCTATCTGTTGGTGAAGAGTGAGGATCAGACCAGAATTTCCAACCAATGTTGCATTCTATAAATTCTTGTTACTGGTGCTTTGTTCAACAGTAGCTTCATGGGCCTATAGGGGCTCCGAGGAAAGTCATGACCTTGTCACAAAAAGAAAAGATCATATATACAAGCATGCATTTATTCATCCTTTTTTTCTTTATTCAGGACCCATTTGTTGACCATTAGGTACATGCACTCTGAAACATTTTCAATGATGTATTTATTCCTCATGACAACTCTGTGGGAAGAAATACCAGTGCTTCAGGTTGGAGGAAATTAACTTAGATAATTTGAGAACCTTAGTTAAAGTCATTTAGCTTTGAAACGGTAAACCTGAGGTTATCTTCTATGAACAAAGCTTCTTGTAGGCACTTTGAAACAGAAAATTTTGCCACCAAAGATTCTGGTCATCTCCAGAAGAGAAACCTACTTTAAAGATTTGACTTTAGTGTTTTGGATGAGTTTATGCTTGTTTATTTATGGGGCTTCCATGCTGGCTCAGATGGTAAAGAATCTGTCCTCAGTGTAGGAAACCTGGATTCAGTCCCTGGGTGGGGAAGATCTCCTGGAGAAGGACATGGCAATCCACTCCAGTATTCTTGCCTGGGAAATCCCATGGACAGAGGAGCCTGGCACGCTACAGTCCATAGGGTCACAAAGAGTCAGACACAACTGAAGCAACTTAGCATGAAAGCATGCATGCTTGGTTATGGAGCTTCTCGTGGTTCGGCGGTAAAGAACTCACCTGCCAATGCAGAAGACACAGGTTTTATCCCTGGGTCAGGAGGCTTTCCTGGAGAAGGAAATGGCAACCCATTCCAGTATGCTTGCCTAGGAAATTCCATGAACAGAGAAGCTTGGTGGGCTACAGTCATGGAGTTGCAAAGAATCAGACATGACTTAGTGACCAAACAACAACACACTTCTTTTTAAATTTTGGAAGGATAAATGACTGCTGGTAAACTTGAGTGTTATGATTAAGAAAATTAAGAGAAAGTGGAAATATGGAATTATTTATATCAAGGTACTAGATAAAGACTTTAGAAAGCTTAAATTACAGATAGGGCAAATCTTTAACAACAAGAGGTTTGAAAGGTAGAACCTAAGACTTCCCTTTCTGATCTATTATGCATTTATCTCCTCCTAAACTTTATTAGGGTTCTTCCTCGGTGGCTCAGTGGTCAAGAATCTCCCTGCAGTGCAGAAGATGCAGGAGACTTCAGTTTGATCTCTAGGTTTGGAAGATTCCCTGGAGAAGGACGTGCAACCCACTCCAGTATTCTTGTCTGGAGAATCCCATGGACAGAGGAGCCTGGTGGGCTACAGTCCAAAGAGTAGCAAAGAGTCAGACACAACCAAATTGACTGTGCATGCACACAGGCAAACTTTATTAAATTCTGTTATATACATTACTAGTAGCTTAAAACTGAGTTTTGGTAAGCATAACTTCTGAGTTTATGTGAATTCAGTCAAGATATCTTAAACGCTAATGTTGCTCTTATTTGTGTCTTGTTCAATGCAAGCCTTGAAGCCTTTATAATGGATAGTGTTTAATGCTGGTGAGAATAAATGAAAATACAGTAAAATACCTCCAAATGTTTTTATGGGAAAGCTATACTCAACTATCATTTGGACAATGGGTGATGAGAATTTTACATAGATTCTTATCAAGTGTGTATGTGCAGATCCCAAATTGGAAATAAAGAAGGAGAAGAAAAAAAAAAAAAAACCACAAGTGCAATGCCAACAAAAGTTTATCCAATTTTGCACTCATGACATCTAAGATGAGAAAAATGAAAACAGAAAGCTTTTAAATACAGTTTTCTAAAAATACCTAAGAATATGAGATTTATGCCTATATCAAACCTAAACCATAGGAAAAGACATGAAGGAAAATATTGGCACGTTCCTGGAATATGTGGCAATGTGACATCAACTGGGAATCGATTATGTGGAGGAGAGTGACAGAAAGTATGAAACCCCATTCTGTCAATATTTCTATGAGTTTTTTTTTTAACAGATTTTATACACTTCCCTGATTCTAGCAACACATTTTAGCTTGTCATTCTAATACAGTTGGTGAAATTGAACAATAACATTGAGTGGAAATGTTGAAAAAGATAATCAAATTGATAATGTGATATAAAAATGGAGGTGAAAAACGTCATTTCAAAGGAAGAGATTGTCTTATGGCCAATATGCTGCAGCATCAGAAACACTATGCAGATAGAAGTGTATGACACAGGACTTAGCATTCTGGATAGTAAGGCAAAAGGCAATTTATAAAGTATTGTTTACACGTGACAAGATATTATTGAAAGTTAAACCAAATTATCACTTATTATACATAATGTAGTAAGGATCTCCATCTTGAACTCTCCTCTAAGGAAAGATAACCAGCTATTTGAAGTACCAGAACAATGTCATTATTGGTTCCCATCAGAATGCAGTCAGTAGTATGGAGTGAGAAGAAAAGAAGCATTTAAAGAGAATGAGACTTGAATGCTGACCGCTCACTCCTGGGTTCTGCAGTGCACTGTTACCTTGTTGAGGCAGAGATAACGGTTAACTTACCTGCATATACTCAGTACTCCATGTAGCATCCAGGCTAAAAGAGGTCTCTAAAGATGTGGAATGAGTAAATGAAAGAACAAATGAAGCATTGAAGCGTGCTTTTGCAAAACTGCGAACATGGTAGATGATCTTAGGAACTGTCTGGAAGATGCAAATCTTGTACCTTGGATTATTTCAAGTGGAAAGCACTCCCATGGTGCCAACGTGTTTTGTGAATGTCGCTGCCACGTTTGTGACCTCCTCTGATTTTCAGAGACTCCTGGTCTGTGTCTGTGTGCTTACAGTTTGTGTACTATGCCTTTTGCTTCCTCTGACTTCACTTAACTGACTTCCCTCTGAGTCGGGCCATGAGGTGCTCTCATGTGGAATGAGAATGTAGTTTAGCGTGAATTCCTACCTATATGAAACCATACTGATCTGTTGAATATTCCTCCTTGGAACCCCAAAGACACCCATTGTTTTCACCTGTAATTGGCTGCTCTGCTTCACTTACACTTATTTATTTACTACTTCATTCATCATCTGGGCTGTTTACTCTGTCATGATAAATGGTGTCTGTGGTAGCTTGTTTTAGCTATTAGGTTCATAGCAAAGAATTCAGAAGTTCTTATAAGCTAGTGACCCTCAAAGGTGAATCTGAAAGTTATAAAGGCCTTAAAGGGAGGCTCAAGAGGAGGTTTCTTGTAGTCGCACGACCCTGCCTTTGACTGTCCTGCTACTCACACACTCACATGGTGTGATGTGCTACCAGACAGTGTCCACTAAATGCTATCCCGCTGACCTCACAGCACCAGGGCCAGTCCGGTGAATACCGTCCTAAAGGAAAAAGCCTTGGGCAGGAAGACAGACTGTGTCTCAGCTGTGCCACTGCCCAGCATGATCAGCTAGGGCAAACCATTCCCCACTTTGGAAAGTCACATGGAGCCTGGAATTGGACAGAATAATTTCAGGCGTATTCTAATCTACCCCAATTGCATTGTTTGCCGGGTTTCACTGTGGGGCTAAAACGCTGCTAATCCAGCAAAAGTGTGATCAAAACTGGGATCACTGAGGGAACAGAGAGTCCCAGGACGATCTCTGATACAATGATGGGCAGATTATGTTGAATCTGGACAAATGTCAGCGGCATTAGAGGCTCGGTACCAACCCCCCAACCTCCTGGCCCTTCTATTAGTTGTAATGCCCAGGAGCCCCTCCTGGAAGTGGTGTGCTTCCCACGAGCACGTGTTTGCGATGATCTGGAATGAAAGCCATTGCACTGGGAGGCAGCAAGCAGGATCCAGGTGCCACCTGCCTCCCATTCAGCGTCATCACGTACCTCCGTGGTCTCCACTTACTTTGTGAAGACACAGCTTCTAACTTTCATCATCTGTTTGCTGATAGAGAAGCTGATGGGTTGGCCTGGAGAACGTATCCATCATTTCTGGGGAATTTAAGCTGATGGGACTCCAGTTTGTCTGACGTAATGGTGGGCGAACAGAGCTCTGAGCCAGCACCCTCGCTGGCCTGCAGGGAAGGCTAACAGGAGGTCACAGGGCTTGAGTTCCAGAGCCTGTGAGGGACAGGACTCCAGGACTGAAGTCCACACTGGAGTTGCCCAGCCCCCTGTGAACCCCGCTCCATGACAGGTCCATCCGGTGTCCTGGGATGGCCTTTCTCTCTTTTCTCTAAAGAACCAGGGTAGAGGGCTCCTAAGACCATCTGTCACTCCCAGAGGTCCTTGGAGCCTTCTGTGATGATAGCCAGAATGACCTGCCATTCACAAAGGCTTCCTTGAAATCTCATTCCATTATCTTTTTCACTTTAAACTTTCAGCTGAAAGAGAATGAGCATCGCCGAGGTGGTGATTTCGTTCATTCTCATCAGGGAGGTCCAACAGGCTCTGCTGGTTCCACCTGGAGGTGTGGGGAGTCTGCCCTGGTTGGTGGAGAAGGTTCTGCCAGGAGCTGACACACTCCTTTAACTTTCACAAATTGTTCTCCTTATTGGCCCATCAGAAATGATGCTTATTGAATTTTCTCCAAGTCGTCTCTCTACCTGTGACATCTTTTTGGAAGGAACAGGAGATTTACTCCAGATCACTGATTCTGTCACTGGAGACAGGCATGGCTGACAGTCCAAATTCGCCAGTGGGACCCCCAGCCTTCCCGCCACACTCCCACTCGGCACTGACCCAGCATCTCCCAGGGCCTAGCACCTTACCCCATGGACTGAGGTACACCAGACTTCCCTGGCCTTCACTGTCACCTGGAGTTTGCTCAAGCTCATGTCCATCGAGTCAGTGATGTCATTCAACCATCTCATTCTCTGTCTCCCCCTTCTCCTTCTGCCCTCAATCTTTCCCAGCATCAGGGTCTTTCCCCATGAGTTGGCTCTTCACATCAAGTGGCCAAAATGCTGAAGCTCCCAGTAGGTATAATGTTATGATATATATATATATATATATATATATATATATTATGTTTAAAACAAAGTGGATTTAGAAAGTTTGTTGTCATATTTATTGGATTGCTTGAACTGATTTTACAAAGTTGTAATGAAAAAATACACGGAAGACAGTGTGTCTGCCACATCTTTCTCAAGGACAGCTTGGTGTAACGTCCAGATGATGGTCTGGTATCCGCCTCAGAGATACCCTGGGGCAGGATAGGTGGGCATGTTTCCTTGTAGAGCTGACAGGGAAGGAAGGGCTGTCTTATTGGTTTACCGTGAGCTGACATCCACCCCCATGAGTGTGACTTGCAGTTCCCTCCTTGAAGGAAAGGCCCCGGCCCGTCAGGAGACCCACCACATGCAGGCAAGGTGTGTGCTGTCTGCGCGTGCCTCTCACGGCGGTGTCCTTTGCGTGTGTGTGTGCACCTTGGGCTTCTCCCTCCAGAGGAGAAGGGACTTGACGTGCACGAGGGAAACCGAGGCTCGGAGAGGCCCAGTACCTTCCCGGGTCCACAACTGGGACAGGCCGGGCCGTCCCTCCCCGGACTGCTTCCTTCAAGGTGCGCTTCCCACCTGTCATCACACACAGCTCCAGGTGAGGGAGTTCCCACTACCCTGGCCGTTCTGTCTCTGCAGAAGGGTAGTTTGAAAACGTGCACCGTTGTTCTGTCTATACTCCTTCCCAACAGGCTTGGGCTCTGGCTGGTGGCCCATGCCGTGGACGGTCCTGCCAGGCCATGTCCACAGCTGCTCCCAGGGTGGGACCTGGCTGAGGAACCAGGCACCGTCTCCCAGCCAGCCATCTGGTCTCTCATACCTGGAGGGAGAGACCCAGGCCGCTGTCCCCCGAGCCCCTCAGAAGACAGCCGGGACCGCCCTCCCCGCCTGGAGCCCGAGCCAGCCAGGCCCACGGTCAGCCTGACGCCCGCCCTCTGCCTCCGTCCGGAGTCTGCCCCTCAAGTCCCTGCAGCTGGAGCCCCAGCAGGGCGTCATCCTTCAGGCAAACTCTGAAAACGCTCAAGCTGAATAAAACTGTCATCGTTCACGGTTCCTTCTCTTCTTTCTCTGCCATCTGGAGCCTCAACCTGTCCGGCTTGCGAGCCCAGATCTGCGTCCTGTCGGCTCCTGTCAGTCGTCTGCTGAGCCTTCTCATGGGTGGTTCTCCCCCGAGAAGGGATTTGCTGGCTATTTCAGTCCCCTCCCCTGCACGCCGGCGCCCTGAGAAGCTCCTCACCACAGCCTGGCTCCCCGGGCACCTCTGCACCCCCCAGCTTCTCCATCTGCTCAGAGGATATTCCTGCCTCTCTGCACCAAGGCAGGGCCGGGTGGCTGCCTTCTCTGGGCATCATTACTGACACCCTGCCCATCCCAGGGGCCAGGAGGCCATCTGAACTGGGGCTTTCCATTCAAACTGGAGGAACAACTAAAATAAATTAGGATCCAACCTTAACATATGTTTTTAAAATAACAAAAGAAAAACAAGTGGACAAAGATAAGAAACACCCAGCAAAATGCTCCCGATCCTAAAGGGTTAAGGCTTTAAGCTACAGAGAGGCTGCCTGTATGCACAAATCACTGTGTTCTCGTGCAGAAAGAGACAAGTGTACGGGTCAAATCGTATCCCCCAGAAAGAGTCACTGAAGTCCTAACTGCTAGGACCTCAAAATGAGATCTTGGAAACAGGATTGTTGATATAGAGTTAATTGGTTGAGTTAAAATAAGGCCATCAAGTAAACGGGCCCTTAATGCAATATGATGTGTCCTTATAAAAGGAGGAGAGATTTGGACTCAGGCACAGAGAGGAGACCATGTGAAGACATGGGGAACAAACTGGAAAAATGAGATGGACGTATGTATACTTCTATTTATAAAATGTATAACCAACAAGGACCTACTGCATAACACAGGGAACTCCACTCAATACTCTGTAATGGCCTATCTGGGAAAATAATCTATAGGAGAGTGGATCTATGTACATGTGTAACTGATTCACTTTGCTCTATTGCAGAAACTAATACAATATTGTCAACCACCTATTCCCCACTAAAAATTAAAAACAAGAAAAAAGAAAGGGCACAGGCAGAAGGTGGATTTGCACCTACAGAGGCTGAGATGCACATGATGCATCACAGCTCAGGGAAGCCAGAGCTGCCACAGCTTGTAGAGACAAGGGGGGTCCTTTGCAGGCCTCTGTGAGAGATGTCAGATATGCAGATGACACCACCCTTATGGCAGAAAGTGAAGAAGAAATAAAGAGCCTTTTGATGAAAGTGAATATATATATATATATATATATATATATTATGTTTAAAACAAAGTGGATTTAGAAAGTTTGTTGTCATATTTATTGGATTGCTTGAACTGATTTTACAAAGTTGTAATGAAAAAATACATGGAAGACAGTGTGTCTGCCACATCTTTCTCAAGGACAGCTTGGTGTAACGTCCAGATGATGGTCTGGTATCCGCCTCAGAGATACCCTGGGGCAGGATAGGTGGGCATGTTTCCTTGTAGAGCTGACAGGGAAGGAAGGGCTGTCTTATTGGTTTACCGTGAGCTGACATCCACCCCCGTGAGTGTGACTTGCAGTTCCCTCCTTGAAGGAAAGGCCCCGGCCCGTCAGGAGACCCACCACATGCAGGCAAGGTGTGTGCTGTCTGCGTGTGCCTCTCACGGCGGTGTCCTTTGCGTGTGTGTGTGCACCTTGGGCTTCTCCCTCCAGAGGAGAAGGGACTTGACGTGCACGAGGGAAACCGAGGCTCGGAGAGGCCCAGTACCTTCCCGGGTCCACAACTGGGACAGGCCGGGCCGTCCCTCCCCGGACTGCTTCCTTCAAGGTGCGCTTCCCACCTGTCATCACACACAGCTCCAGGTGAGGGAGTTCCCACTACCCTGGCCGTTCTGTCTCTGCAGAAGGGTAGTTTGAAAACGTGCACCGTTGTTCTGTCTATACTCCTTCCCAACAGGCTTGGGCTCTGGCTGGTGGCCCACGCCGTGGACGGTCCTGCCAGGCCATGTCCACAGCTGCTCCCAGGGTGGGACCTGGCTGAGGAACCAGGCACCGTCTCCCAGCCAGCCATCTGGTCTCTCATACCTGGAGGGAGAGACCCAGGCCGCTGTCCCCCGAGCCCCTCAGAAGACAGCCGGGACCGCCCTCCCCGCCTGGAGCCCGAGCCAGCCAGGCCCACGGTCAGCCTGACGCCCGCCCTCTGCCTCCGTCCGGAGTCTGCCCCTCAAGTCCCTGCAGCTGGAGCCCCAGCAGGGCGTCATCCTTCAGGCAAACTCTGAAAACGCTCAAGCTGAATAAAACTGTCATCGTTCACGGTTCCTTCTCTTTTTTCTCTGCCATCTGGAGCCTCAACCTGTCCGGCTTGCGAGCCCAGATCTGCGTCCTGTCGGCTCCTGTCAGTCGTCTGCTGAGCCTTCTCATGGGTGGTTCTCCCCCGAGAAGGGATTTGCTGGCTATTTCAGTCCCCTCCCCTGCACGCCGGCGCCCTGAGAAGCTCCTCACCACAGCCTGGCTCCCCGGGCACCTCTGCACCCCCCAGCTTCTCCATCTGCTCAGAGGATATTCCTGCCTCTCTGCACCAAGGCAGGGCCGGGTGGCTGCCTTCTCTGGGCATCATTACTGACACCCTGCCCATCCCAGGGGCCAGGAGGCCATCTGAACTGGGGCTTTCCATTCAAACTGGAGGAACAACTAAAATAAATTAGGATCCAACCTTAACATATGTTTTTAAAATAACAAAAGAAAAACAAGTGGACAAAGATAAGAAACACCCAGCAAAATGCTCCCGATCCTAAAGGGTTAAGGCTTTAAGCTACAGAGAGGCTGCCTGTATGCACAAATCACTGTGTTCTCGTGCAGAAAGAGACAAGTGTACGGGTCAAATCGTATCCCCCAGAAAGAGTCACTGAAGTCCTAACTGCTAGGACCTCAAAATGAGATCTTGGAAACAGGATTGTTGATATAGAGTTAATTGGTTGAGTTAAAATAAGGCCATCAAGTAAACGGGCCCTTAATGCAATATGATGTGTCCTTATAAAAGGAGGAGAGATTTGGACTCAGGCACAGAGAGGAGACCATGTGAAGACATGGGGAACAAACTGGAAAAATGAGATGGACGTATGTATACTTCTATTTATAAAATGTATAACCAACAAGGACCTACTGCATAACACAGGGAACTCCACTCAATACTCTGTAATGGCCTATCTGGGAAAATAATCTATAGGAGAGTGGATCTATGTACATGTGTAACTGATTCACTTTGCTCTATTGCAGAAACTAATACAATATTGTCAACCACCTATTCCCCACTAAAAATTAAAAACAAGAAAAAAGAAAGGGCACAGGCAGAAGGTGGATTTGCACCTACAGAGGCTGAGATGCGCATGATGCATCACAGCTCAGGGAAGCCAGAGCTGCCACAGCTTGTAGAGACAAGGGGGGTCCTTTGCAGGCCTCTGTGAGAGATGTCAGATATGCAGATGACACCACCCTTATGGCAGAAAGTGAAGAAGAAATAAAGAGCCTTTTGATGAAAGTGAAAGAGGAGAGTTAAAAAGTTGGCTTAAAGCTCAACATTCAGAAAACAAAGATCATGGCATCCAGTCCCATCACTTCATGGCAAATAGATGGAGAAACCGTGGAAACAGTGGCAGATTCTATTTTTTGGGCTCCAAAATCACTGCAGATGGTGACGGCAGCCAAGAAATAATAAGACACTTACTCCTTGGAAGAAAAGTTATGACTAACCTAGACAGCATATTAAAAAGCAGAGACATTACTTTGTCCACAAAGGCCCATTTAGTCAAGGCTATGGTTTTCCACTAGTCATGTATGGATGTGAGAGTTGGACTGTGATGAAAGCTGTGTGCCAAAGAATTGATGCTTTTGAACTGTGGTGTTGGAGAAGACTCTTGAGAGTCCCTTGGACTGCAAGGAGATCCAACCAGTCCATCCTAAAGAAAATCAACACCAAATATTCATTGGAAGGACTGATGCTGAAGCTGAAGCTCCAATATTTTGCTCCAATATTTTGGCCACCTGTTGCGAAGAGCTGACTCATTGGAAAAGACCCTGATGCTGGGAAAGACTGAGGGCAGGAGGAGAAGGGGGCGACAGACGATGAGATGGTTGGATGGCATCACCCACTCAATGGACATGAATTTGCACAACCTCCTGGAGACAATGAAAACCAGGGAAGCCTGGCATGCAGCCGTCCATAGGGTCACAGAGTCAGACGTGACTTAGTAACTGAACAGCAACAGGCAGACATAACAGCGAGCTTGTTCTCCATGTGAAAACACCCCAAAGAAAGACCCTGTGAGCAGAGGGAAATAACAGCGCCTACTCACTCAGAAGAGATCTCACCAGAACCCAAGCAGCTTGGCCCCCTGCGCTTGGACTTCCAGCCTCCGGAACCGCAAGAAATACGTTTCTGTTGTTTAGGCCGCCCCATCTATGGCATTTTGTTCTGCCAGGTAGAGCTGACTAAGACAGTCATCACGCTCTTGAAACCAGATGTCTCCACGTGCACGTCTACACAGTGCTCCTGAGAGCCCTTGTAGCACTCGCTCTGAGCAGAACAGAAGCTTGATCAGGGGTCATGTTCACAGAAGCTCCTGAGTGCCTGCTCGCTGCCAGCCACTGGGTTAGGTGCCAAGCACCCCGAGCAGAGCCCACAGACGAGAGTCCCTGCCTCGTACTGGGAGCTAAACAATGATCTACGTGGAATGCCAGGTGTCCTCCACCATTTGCCAAGGACCCTGAGATGAGCCCACAGATCAGAGTCCCTGCCTCGTACCAGGAGCTAGACAATGATCTATGCTGCTGAATGCCAGGTGTCCTCCAACATGTGTGCTGGGCAAGGACCAGAGCACAGGAGCTCCTTACTCAGTCTGCTTTACTGATGGAGAAATAGTCGAGAATACCCAGTCTTTTAAAAATGGTTTAGGGGTATACGAGAGTTTCAACCGACAGAAAGTTCAAGAACAGAGTCCCCATGTTCACCCTTACTTCTGACACCAACTGCAAGGTTGGGGACAATTCCCAAAACTACCTTCAGTTTCAATGATTCCCTAGAAGGAATCAGAACTCACTAATAGATGTTATCCTTGTATAGTTTATGGAAGGGAAGGAATGCAGAGTATAATCAGTGAAGGGAAAAGATGCACAAGGCAGAGTCTGAGAGGGTTTCAAGGTAAAGCTTCTATTCCCCTCTCCCCATGGACGCAAAATGTGTTACCTCCTGATATGGATGCATGACAAGACACAGGGAGTGTTGTCAACAAGGTAAGCTAACTAAGCCCCAGGTTCAGAGCTGTCACTGGTGCTTAAGTAACCATAACTGATTGATTGTCCATAGATTTAATCTCAGCTTCCAGATTCAGGGTTACTCTGTGGTCCAAAACTCCACCTACATCTCATGGTTTTCTTCATATGTGGCTAGTTTCCATCCTAAGGTGTAGCTGGCCCACCCTCAGGCCAGACTCTTCCCTAATCGATGATGGTCCTATTAAACAGACAGATTACGTTCTAGAAGCCAAAGGCAAAGGCCACGCTTATCTTTGTGTGTGTATTAGCTATTCAGTTGTGTCTGACTCTTTGCAACCCAATGGACTGTAGCCTGCCAAGCTCCTCTTTCATGTCCTCCAGGCAAGAATAATGGAGTGGGTTGGTGTTTTCTTCTCCAAGTGATCTTCCCGACCCAGGGATCAAACCTGGGTCTCCTGCACCTATCTTTGGACAAGACCAAATTCTTTACTCCGAGAGGACGTTGTAAGAGCCCATAGTTATAGTGTTCAGGAAAAATCTGACACAGCCTGAAGAATACAACGTGGGGGAAATAATGGCGTATTCAGTGCCAGACAGACCAAGATTTGAGGCGGAGGTCAGCCTGTTGCCAACTGAAAATTCTAGACTGGCCACTTCATTTCTCTGAACCTCAGTTTCTCATCTACAAACTGGAGAAAATGTTTCTATATCAAATTGTGGGATTTGCTTAGAAGCTGATTTTTAAGCATCTACCATAGTCCCTGGCATCAAACAGGTGGCTAAATAAACAACCTTTCCCTCCCATTTCTTTCTCTCTCTCTGCACCTTACTCCTCTCTGACAAGAAGGGGCTGCTGAGTAGGCAGACACCTCTTCTTGGTCTAACAGCTGCTCCTTCCTCCAGTAGGATGGTTCGAACAGGAGAGAGCATTTTTTTTTTAAACACACACTTTAAAAAAATCCACTCTCCCGTGCTATGTTAGTGATTTCAACAGCTGTGAGTCAAAAGAAACGATCACAGGGTGTGATTTCCATGGCAACTGCCATGGTTACAGAGGAGAAAGGAAAGGAATGGGGGAGACTGTCTTGCTGTCCACTTTCCTCCTGTAATCTCCACCCAGAGTCCCTCCATACTCCCTCCAGAAGGACGACCTGCTTGCCACTTTTACTGAAATCATCTTTGATTGACGTTGCTGGACCACTTGGAGGAAGACTTGGAAGGCTCTGGTTTCCCCTGCCTGTTCTCTCAATTTAGAAAACCAACAATGAGATGAATCACTTCAAGTGGTGATGGCTTTATCACAGGATCTGGATGACCAACTACCAAGAATGTGGAAGGGCATGGGGAGTGGGCCCGTGGGAGAGGCTTGGGGTGGAGAGTTTGAGGGGGTGGTCTTGCTGAGTTGGAGGTATGACTCAAGTACATTTTAAGGCTCATCCCACCCCAGTCAAGAATTATCATTTTCAGGCCAGCACCTACGCCAGTAGTAGGATAAACACAATAGACTAGATGAAGAAGCAACCGCTACTTCCCAGAGGTTAGGTAATCATGAAGTAGGCACAAAATGTGACTATTTACCTGTTTGAGATATTTAGTGTAAAAAAACATGGATGTAGAAATGTTTTAAGTCTAGAAAGGATGTCAGGACATTATGCAACTCGGAAGAACATGGGAACCTATCAACCATCATGCAAGCATCTACTGTGCTTGAAAAGGCTCAGCATCGGCTCCACGAGGAACCAGAAAATTGATGTTGCCCCGAAGACTTCCATGAACTGGCCTCTGCTTACTCTTCTTTATTTATTTAGGCGCTTGTTTTTGGCTGTGCTGGGCCTTTAATGCTGCCCACATGGACTTTCTCTAGTTGCATAGGGCAGGGCCTCCTCTTTACAGGGATTCATGGGCTTCTCATTGTGGTGGCTTCTCTTGTGGTTCACGGGCTCTAAGGCACAGGTTCAGGAGTTGTGGCCCACAGGTTTAGTTGCCACCGTGGCATGTGGAACCTTCCAGAATCAGGGATCAGATTCGTGCTCCTGGCGTTGACAGGTGAATTCTTAACCACTGGACCACCTGCTCACTCTTTTTTAGGGCTGCGTGTTTTCTCGCCTCTTTGCTTCTACATACAACTTTTTTCCTTTTTTTTTTCGTTTTATCTGAAATGAAATGGCGACAAGCAATACCACCACCTTCTCTCAAGTGTCACATCTTCTGAAGTGCTGGCTTAAGCATCTCTTATTTGCAAAACATTCCTCCTTCCTCTAGGTAGCCTTGAACCCCTGTCCCTACAATCGTTGTTCTCAACCTATTCTACTCAACCTCTGCATAACCAACTGCCAGTGCTGGCATCTCCAGTGTCACCTCCTCCCTGAGGTTCCGTGGTTTTCCCAGTAGGCACTCCTGTCACACTTGATCTGACTACTTAATACGATCTCTCATGTGGGTTCATTTTTGTGTGTCTTAGTCACTGTTGCAACACAAAGAGTTGTGTCCTACTCTTTGCAACACTGTGGCTTCACTGTCAATGGGATTCTCCAGGTAAGAATACTGGAGTGGGTTGCCATGCCCTCCTCCAGGGGATCTTTCCAACCCAGGGACTGAAGATGGGTCTTCTACATTATAGGCAGATTCTTTACCATCTGAGCCACCAGGGAGGCCCAGATTGGTTTATACAGAGGCCTTAACTCCATTGCCAGCCTGTTATTTTTGAGAANAATACTGGAGTGGGTTGCCATGCCCTCCTCCAGGGGATCTTTCCAACCCAGGGACTGAAGATGGGTCTTCTACATTATAGGCAGATTCTTTACCATCTGAGCCACCAGGGAGGCCCAGATTGGTTTATACAGAGGCCTTAACTCCATTGCCAGCCTGTTATTTTTGAGAATGAATATAGATGCTTGACTTACTGTTGTATGTCCTTAATGTCGGGCACCTGATAAGAAAATAATTATTTGTTCAAAGATATAGCAATTTTGCAAGAATACATGTGGAATAAATATTAGTTGGATGAGTAATACAATTTTATCAAAAGATAGACATTTTTCAGTTGTTTATATAGAGGATATTTTATATTCATTGTACTTGCATAAGACAAATTTCCTATGGATGCCTTAACAGAAAACTTCAGGCTGAGTGGCTTCAAACATCAGAGATTCCGTCTCTCACAGTCCTGGAGGCCAGAGGTCTGAAAGTAGTCCCAGCTACTTGGCAGGCTGAGGCTGGAGGGTCACTTGAGCCCTGGCATCCTGGGCTCTAGTGTGCTATGCCAATCAGGTGTCCGCACTAATTTCAGCATCAGTATGGTGACCTGCTGGGAACTGAGGGCCACCAGGTTGCCTAAGGAAGGGTGAACCTGCCCACATTGGAAACTGAGCAGGTCAAAACTCCCAGGCTGATCACTAGTGGGATGGTGCCTATGACTAGCCACTGCACTCCAGCCTGGGCAACATATAAAGTGTTTGTAGGAGCATGCTCAGTTCAGTTCAGTTGCTCAGTTGTGTCCACTCTTTGCGACCCCATGGACTGCAGCGCGCCAGGTCTCCCTGTCCATCACTAACTCCCAGAGTTTACTCAAACTCTTGCCCATTGAGTCGGTGATGCCATCCAGCCACCTCATCCTCTGTTGTCCCTTTCTCTGTCTTCTTCTGACTGATGGACACTAATCCCATCAAGGGGGCCCCTCCTTTATGATCTCTAATCCTAACTACCTCCCAAAGAGTCCCATCTCCACATCCATCACAGTGGAGGCTTGGGCTTCAACACAGGGACTTGGTGGGGAAGAGGTGGGATATAAAATTCCACGTGCAGCAATGGTTTAATCTGAGGTGACCTGGAAAGCTTTGTGCAGAAGTAGGACTGGGAATGAGAGGGCGGTGGAGAAGGGCACTGAGGTCAGGGCCAATCTGCTAAAGGCCATGTGGGTGTCAGCTTATCCCTCCCACCTCGGCATAGTTAGCTAGATGGTATGCAGAAACTTGATCTGGAGTCACGGACAAGGCCAGTGGGATGCTCTCCAGGACTGAACACCACTAGGCTGGCACTCTCACACCTGAGCCCAGGTAGGCCCTGTCTGGAGACAAACTTTCTGGGCTGGGCCCAGCCCCACAGTATGTGACTTGGTAGGTCTGGAAAAAGGCCCGGAGCCTGTACTTCTTTTTCTTTTTTTTAACTTTATTTTTTAAATTGAAGTATAGTTGATTTACAATGTTTCTGTTGTATAACAAAATGATTTAGCTATATACACACAAATATATATATTTTTTTCATATTCTTTTTCATTATAGGTTATGCCAAGATATTGAATATAGTTTCCTGTGCTCCCCTTGAGTCTGCACTTCTGACAGGTTCTGGGTGATGCTGGTGTGGCTGGTCTAGGTCCACGTGGTAAGAACCACTGTGTTGAGTAAGACCCCCAAGACCCTGCAGTTCTGCATGGTTGGTATTTCCCTGGGAGGCACCAAAGCCTGACTGTCCTGAGCACACGATATCAGCATGGATGGGCAGCCTTGCAACTCCATGTCACATCCAATTTCTCAAGCCCTGGGAAAGCAGGTCGAAGTATATCTGGCATTTTGAAGTCCTTTAGCTGAAAGATGCACGTGCCATTTGATCATTGCTAACATGTTGGTAAGTTGTTTGGTGATGAGACGCTCCCAACATACAGAAGTGCAGTGGAAAAGTCCTGGCCTTTTTACTACTGAGAAATAAGAAGGGAAACATGGCCATGGCCATTTCTTATTGATACAGATAGATAGGGAGCTAGATAATATTTATTGATCAATAAAATACATCAATATATATAGATGTATATTGCATATAGGGCTTCCCCGGTGGCTCAGCTGGTAAAGAATCTGCCTGCAACACGGGAGACCAGGGTTTGATCCCTGGGTTGGGAAGATCCCCTGGAGAAGGGAACAGTTACCCACTCCAGTATTCTGGCCTGGAGAATTCCATGGACCATATAGTCCTTGGGGTAGCAAAGAGTCGGACACGGCTGAGAGACTTTCACTTTCACTTCACTTTCATAGGACTATANCCCTGGGTTGGGAAGATCCCCTGGAGAAGGGAACAGTTACCCACTCCAGTATTCTGGCCTGGAGAATTCCATGGACCATATAGTCCTTGGGGTAGCAAAGAGTCGGACACGGCTGAGAGACTTTCACTTTCACTTCACTTTCATAGGACTATAAGAAACAGCAAAGCCACCATGGGGGCAGGTGGCAGAACAGGTGCAATGATCCCAGAGCTAAAGCTGGAGCTCAGCAAGACGCCTCAGACGGCAGGGAGGTGGAGACACAGACAGAACACAGGGCGACCTGGCTAAATTAAGGCCGAGCGTTGGGCTATGCGAAGACCTGGGCTCTCCCCTGCACGTGTTTTATTGGTGAAAAATTCCCTGAGGAAAGTGATTTAGGACACAACATCCTTCATGCCAGGTGCTCGGAAAGGTTCGCTTGTACAGATTCAGAGGTAATTTCGTTACAGTCCTTTGGTTTCTTTCAAAAGCTTGGTAATTGTTTTCAAGAACTTCTCATGCATTCATTCAATAAGTATTTCCTGAATGCCTTCTATGTTATCGTTACTGCAAATGCTGTGGTTTAAAAAATGCCATGGTGTCTCCATCACAGGGCCTACTGTGGAATAGGTAAATAGAAGTTAACCAAGAATCCCCCATCTAGGTGAACCGACCACCTGCCTGTGGAAGATGGCCACGTGAGATAATAACAAGGTGTAATAGAGAAACCCCACCCGACCAGGAAGTTTGAGAGAAGGTTAGTGAACTATGCCGTGTGCCCTGAGACCACAGCAGTGACTAGGATATAACTCATGCAGAAGCAGTATTTTGTCTTCACACCTGGAGCAGGAAGTTCCATTTTATCTTCCCAGTGACCCTGGAAGGTGGAGGGTGTTATCGCTGATTTAGAGGAGGAATGTGAGGCCAAGGGTCACAAACCAGGAAGAAGCAAACTGGACTCATACCCTGGTCTTTAGTGACTCCTGATCTGTCCTGACGACCTCATCACTATTTTGTTTGAGAGTAACGACTTGGGGCGGCAGGTGTCCGAACTATAAGAAATCTTTTTTTTTTAATTTTTTACTTTATTATCATTATTATTATTATTTTTTACTTTATTTTATTTTACAGTACTGTATTGGTTTTGGCATACATTGACATGAATGCGCCACGGGTGTACATGAACTCCCAAACATGAACCCCCCTCCCACCTCCCACCCCACATTATCCCTCCGGATCATCCCCATGCATCAGCCCCAAGCATCCTGCATCCTGCATCCAACATAGACTGGCGATTCGTTTCTTACATGATAGTATACATATTTCAATGCTATTCTCTCAAATCATCCCACCCTCTCCCTCTCCCTCTCTCTCTCCCTCAGAGTCCAAAAGTCCACTCTACACATCTGTGTCTCTTTTGCTGTCTTTTTTTTTTTCTTTTGCTGTCTTGCATACAGGGTCCTCATTACCATCTTTCTAAATTCCATATATATGTGTTAGTATACTGTATTGGTGTTTTTCTTTCTGGCTTACTTCACTCTGTATAATTGGTTCCAGTTTCATCCATCTTATTAGAACTGATTCAAATGTATTCTTTTTAATGGCTGAGTAATACTCCATTGTGTATATATACCACAGCTTTCTTATCCATTCATCCGCTGATGGACATCTAGGTTGTTTCCATGTCCTGGCTATTATAAACAGTGCTGCAATGAACATTGGGGTACATGTGTCTCTTTCTATTC
This sequence comes from Oreotragus oreotragus, assembly GCA_006410675.1. Classification (NCBI taxonomy): domain Eukaryota; kingdom Metazoa; phylum Chordata; class Mammalia; order Artiodactyla; family Bovidae; genus Oreotragus; species Oreotragus oreotragus. The sequence continues at coordinate 90,129 of SJYX01020996.1, read as the reverse complement.
TGGTTTCCTCGGTGTGTATGCCCAGCAGTGGGATTGCTGGGTCATAAGGCAGTTCTATTTGCAATTTCTTAAGGAATCTCCACACTGTTCTCCATAGTGGCTGTACTAGTTTGCATTCCCACCAACAGTGTAAAAGGGTTCCCTTTTCTCCACACCCTCTCCAGCATTTATTGCTTGCAGACTTTTGGATCGCAGCCATTCTGACTGGTGTGAAGTGGTATCTCATTGTGGTCTTGATTTGCATTTCTCTGATAATGAGTGACGTTGAGCATCTTTTCATGTGTTTGTTAGCCATCCGTATGTCTTCTTTGGAGAAATGTCTATTTAGTTCTTTGGCCCATTTTTTGATTGGGTCGTTTATTTTTCTGGAATTGAGCTGTATAAGTTGCTTGTATATTTTTGAGATTAGTTGTTTGTCAGTTGCTTCATTTGCTATTATTTTCTCCCATTCTGAAGGCTGTCTTTTCACCTTGTTTATAGTTTCCTTTGTTGTGCAGAAGATTTTAATTTTAATTAGATCCCCTTTGTTTATTTTTGCTTCTAGTTCCATTACTCTGGGAGGTGGATCATAGAGGGTCCTGCTGTGATTTACGTTGGAGAAGTTTTGCCTATGTTCTCCTCTAGGAGTTTTATAGTTTCTGGTCTTACGTTTAGATCTTTAATCCATTTTGAGTTTATTTTTGTGTGTGGTGTTAGAAAGTGATCTAGTTTCATTCTTTTACAAGTGGTTGACCAGTTTTCCCACCACCACTTGTTAAAGAGATTGTCTTTACTCCATTGTATATTCTTGCCTCCTTTGTCAAAGATAAGGTGTCCGTATGTGTATGGATTTATCTCTGGGCTTTCTATTTTGTTCCATTGATCTATATTTCTGTCTTTGTGCCAGTACCACACTATCTTGATGACTGTGGCTTTGTAGTAGAGCCTGAAGTCAGGTGAGTTGATTCCTCTAGTTCCATTCTTCTTTCTTAAAATTGCTTTGGCTATAAGTGTCTCATGTTTTGTTTGGAAATGAAAGAACTGAGATCAGAGAAGAGACTTGCATCACAGATGGAGTCTGGGACAGACACAGGGTGATTTCCTGCCTCCATGTTGATGTCCTCTGTGGTCCAGCCCACTTCCTCAAGGCCCCCCCTCCACTCATCCCAGGCTGCACTGTTCCCCACCTGCAGCCATCCGCATGCAGAGGCAGAGGTAACTTTCAAACTTCCACAAGCCTGGGTTTCACCTGGAGGACTAGTTCAAAGTTGCTGGGCTCTACTTTCAGAGTTTCTGACTGAACAGGTCTGAGTGGGGCTGAGAATTTGCATGTCTAAAAAATTCCCAGGTGATGCTGGCCCTGCTGGTCCCAGGACCACACTCTGGGAACTGGCCACTGAGCCAGAGCACAGAAAATGCCTGTGATGAGAGTGATTCCCGTTTTGAAACTGACAGACCCAGAGATGCCTTGAATACTCTCCTTAGGTAACTTGCTTATCAAAGCCCCCTGCTCCTTCTCACCATCCTCTCTCATCCTGGAAGGGCAAATCCTTTCCTGTATCCCAATCCCATCTACCTTTTAATATCCAATTCGAATGGTACTTTTCGCTGGAAGCATCCATCAACTTCTTCTCCCAGCTGGAATCTGAGCTACGCTGAACTTGGGAGGCCTCTTGTCAGTCTCAGCATCAGTTTCCCCACAGTCTTCCTATTACAGTTATTGGCTCACAGAGATGACACCTGATCTATTTCTGCATCTTACATAGTGACCTCCACCCTTCTAGCACAAACTAGCTCTTCCGTAGACATGTATTCAACGGTGGTGTTAAACCTTGAAGAGCATTTAACCACATATTTTCATGTTTCATATTCCTTAAAGGCTTATGAAGCAGTTTGAGCAGGAATATTGCCCCCCCTCCTTATTTTTAAAACAGGAAAAAGAGGACACACATAGAGAGATTGCATGACACCCTGAAGGACCATCATTGCGCCATCTTGGGTCCTGGCAAAAAAAATAACTGATGCATTCTGGGACTCTCCTGGTGGTCCAGTGGTTAAGACTCCATTCTTCCAATGCAGCCAAAAATAACAACAACAAAAGCAAAACAAAAGGTAATTGGTGCGTTCCAATGGAGTAGCAAGGAGAGTTGAAGAAGGGATGGTTTACAATGATGTGGGCAATGTTTAGAGAAAATAAGGAGGAAACAGGTCCTGAAATGGGAAGCTGTACCACTCTGGAGAAGACACTGAACCCTAGAGAAGGCACCATGTGGAAAGAGCCCCCTGAGAAGAACTCTGGGCCCTGGTAGAGGGAGTTACCCCCCTGCAGAAGCCTGCCAGGAAGGGAGGTGGAATCCCCCGACCTCACCATCCACCCCTCATCCTCATCTCTCACCCCCACCTCCCAATTGTCAAACTCAGTGGAAGGCAGAAGATGAGGGCCTCAGCCGCAAGTTCACATGCACCAGTCTCTGCATAGTGCAGAGTGGAGAGAAAGAGCGCTGGGTTTGAAAGGGCTGAAGGAAGACATCCCAGGCATTGATTCCAACTTGCAGGTTTTTTTTTTTTTTTTTTTAATTTTGTATTTTCTCTTCAACCCTGCTGCTTCTACAGACTCATCAATCTTCCTGTTAAAAATGTCTACTCCGTAGAATGTAGATGGTTTATTGATGAAGACAGGGCAGTTTAATTAAATTTTAGATGGAATTGTTTCAGAAAAAGGCTCATTTTGGAATCACACTTTCAAACAAACTTTCTGCTTTATGATCGCTAGTTTCTTAAAAAAAAAAAAAGTCAACAAACCGTAACACCAAAAAACATTGTTTCATGCTATCTTATTACAAACTGCCTCCCTGAGCAGATTGCACGTTTATACTCTGTGGTAGAACTTAACATACACTGGGATGACGGTAAAAAAAATGAAATGAATTTTCAACAAATAATCAAAGATGCAGTTTCAAAAGACTAGTGGAATTCTTGGTACAATAATCTTTTTTTTTTTTCTAAGTCATGTATATTTTATGAGTCTGAAACAACTGATTCCAATAAGTCTTTGGGCTATGGAAGCAGAGTAGGAACACAAAGTAACGTAGCATAGCATAATATATGAAGCAATCATTCAAACGTAGCTTGCAGTACACACGTCAATAAACTTCCCCTGTATTGAAGTCAGTGAAGTACAGGAGATATTCAAGCAGAAGATGTTTATTCAATGCAGTGTAAAAAAAAATCCATTTTTCTTCAGCTTGCCAAATGTGCCTGAGAGTTATTACTAATTTATCATGAAAAAGCAACCGCTGGTGCGGTGTAAGCAAGGAAAACTGGGTAATTTCTCATCTTGCTGTTTTGGACTTGAACAAGATGCCAAGTTGTTGTTGTTCAGTTGCTAAGTCTTGTCCGACTCTCTGCCACCCCATGGACTGCAGCACGCCAGTCTTCTCTGTCCTCCACTATCTCCCGCAGTTTGCTCAAACTCATGTTCCTTGAGTTGGTGATGCTATCTAACCATCTCGTCCTCCTCTAATGATTGTGGTCCATGCGGTGAGAACCTGCCTTGACTCAGTGGATGTTCAGACAGTGCTGAGAATGCGCACATGAGTGTCAGAAGACTTGGGTTCTACCTGCAGCTCTTTCAGGAGCCGCTCTGAGACTCAGGGGTAAAGGCAGAGGACTGAAATGGAAACTTGAACGTCCCTTCCAGAGATGGAGGCTGTGATTCTCAGATGCACGCTGTGTGATGCTCCCCAGCCTTGCCTTCGGGCCCGCAGCCTGACGATCTCCTAGGGGAGAAAGCTCGCTCCTGGCAGGATGTGACCCACAGCAACACTTTCTGCCCGCCTCTTTGCAGCTCAGATAATGAAGGCCTTCTGTAGAGAAAACTGACTTGTGAAGCCAGACACCCACCGTAGCTCTGGAGCGATTTCAAGATGGTGAACCTGAGCGGCGGTGGCTGTGCTTGTTTCCTGTAAACCACCGCAGACTTTGTAATCTGTTTTCCTTTTCTCCCAGTTTCTGTGCATCAGCAATCCAGAGAGAGCTTAGCTGGGCCCATTGCTCCAGCTCCCCCAGGGCTGTATCCAGAATGTGGGCCAGGCTGCCTTCTCATTAGAGAGCTTGCTCTGAATTCATTTCCTGGAGGCTCATGGTTGCCTCTGCAAGGCCCCCTGGAAGGTCTCTCTTTAGGAAGTGGTTGCCACCTGATCAAGCCAGGCCTACCCAGTATGATCTCAAACTTGCTCAAGGTCCCACCTGATTTGGGACTTTAATCACACTTGCAAAATCCCTTCCCCTTTGTCCTACCACAGACCCTAATCACAAGAGTGATGTGACTCCATAACCAGAGAGCCTCTCTACTCAAGGATGGGAGGTCAAACAGGGAGGAAAAGACCCCAGAGGGCTGAGACCCTGGAAACCCATACTCTAGAACCCTAATAAATGCTTTTTATATGCCATTTTTTTAAAGACCAAGAGCTTTAAGTCTACTTCCTCAGAAAAAGTGTTCATAATGAATGTTCCCATCCTCTGAAATCTCCTGGCAGGGTTTCTTGGCTTCCCACTACACTCTGCGTTTTGCTGATAGTTTATCATTTCTCTGCTTGGTTTCCTCCAAGTAGTCTGCACATTACTTAAGAGCACAGACTAGGATTTTTGAATCTTGGTATTTAGCCTGTCAACTTCTACATGGTGGATACTCAGTAATTAATGACTGATTGCTAGTATTAAAAATACTTGATGTGTATACAGTTTTTCAGAGTTTATAAGTCACTTTCATAGGCTTTATTTCATCTGATAGCTCTGTGAGTGCATACATCAGAAATTAATGTATTGTTTTCAAGGTAACTTATTGAAAGATGGAGTAGTAGCCAAAAAACGATGTTCTTGAATTTGCCATGTTGTCAATCAAGTAACATACAAGAGAATAAATGCAGCTGATAACTTTTGTCTACATCATACCTGGTCTGGCTTATATATATTTTTACCACTACTCAGACTTTCTGATTAATTCATTTTATTAATGTTGCAGAGTATCAACACTTCTGTATTTAAAGAAATGGCTTTGGGGAAGGGATGCTTAAATCGATCAAGTGAGGAAATTCCTCTCAAATTGTATGGCTCCAAACCCTAGGAATCAGCATAGACTAGGTTAGTCTCATTTATAAACGTGCTTCCTCAGCTTTATTACCCCCATTGACATATTTTAAAGTGAAAATATTCAAGTAGCATACGATTGCTTAATGTGGCAGAACAAATGTCATGAAACAAAATAAATGTAAACTTACAGGTTTCGTGGAAAAAATATGTGAAATAAAGCACAGCTATAGCAAATGATTCACTTAAGAAGATCATGAACCATGAGATGCTACATCTCCTGGTCCACTTACACTCTTCTTGTCTGACTTCCCGTTCAGCCACTCAGAAGGGTCTTTCTAGTGATTGCCCTTGAGAATGATGCTATGTTTGGAAGGCAGTCTACATCCCAGGAGAAAGGCACATCTTCCTTTCCTTTCAAGAGGTGCTATTAAGTCAAGGCCATGTGCTCACATTTTCAAATGGCTCATATTTTCCCCTTCCATTGGTGCTGTCTGAATTAGTCATGAAGCACATGTACAATGACCTGCCCAGAGGCAAGACACTAGCTCAGTGAGTCTGTAGTTTAAAAAGCAAGTGCACCCTTCACTGTGGAAATGTCTCACTGTACTTAAAGATTAAGCTTGACCTCAAACGTCTTATCTGGGGAAAGGGAAGAATACGCCACATAGAACCTCTGAATTGTTCTCGGGGGGAGCGTTCTGTGTAGCAGGAGTCACTAGCTTGCAGGATTTCTGAGCTGGAAGCCCCACTCTGGCCATCAACTAGTTTTGTGACTTAGCACATCACTTACTTTTTCCTTAACTATAAAATGTTTTGATTAGGCAAAATCCAAGGACTCTTTTGGAGGAGGGCATGGCGACCCACTCCAGTATTCTTGCCTGGAGAATTCCATGGGCAGAGGAGCCCGGTGGGCTATAGTACATAGGGTCAGACTCAGCTGAGCACGTGCACAGACACATATGTCCACACATACACAGAAGGACTCTTTTAATCTTTGAATTACTTATAAAATAATATACATAAGAAGATATTGGCCATTTTATCACAAATTGTTCACTTTACACATTTTTGACCCCATATGTCCCTGTCATTGTTTTTATGTATTAAGTGTGGATGATAGAATTGCTTGCCTCCTGAACACTGGAGATGGTCAAGCAAAGCATCCAAGGGGACTGAACTCAAATTCATTTCTTTTAACTAACCTTTAATGCATAGATAAAGTGTGCTGCCATTGAGCTGTGATATTCCAGTAAAATAACCTAAGGAAATGTCAAGGATAAATATATACAAAGCTCATATGGAAAATCACTTTGAGTTATCTGATGTTATGTGGGGAAAAGTGTTAGTGATGGATGGTCAAATAGGAAGCTATAGAAGTTTATTGAAGTTGTCACCTCTCATCTCATTTCCCTGGAAAGTCTCTCCTTCAAAGGGCACGTTCCCTCCAGCAAACACGCTTCAGGCTCAGGGAGATTCTTGCAATGACCCATAGATAGTAAAACTAACAGCTAGTCTATGCCTAGTAGATAAGTACGTCTTTGTGATCAAATTGTTTGGCTCCAAAAACCAGGGACAAATGTTTTCTTTGAACTACATCACGAATTGTGTCAAATCGTTATTTAAGAAATTAAACTGGCCTGCAATAAAACATTAATCACGTGACATGATTTAATTTACCAGGACAACCTGAGAAGCATAAAGAATCTCTTGTTATCTCAGAGGCACAAGGATCGCCTCCTGTGTGGCTGAGCCAGCCTGTCAGCTGAGAATGGGAAAAGCTACAAGGTGAGACAGACCATATGTCACACAGTCTTACAGATGGAAGCTAGGAAACCCAAGTTACAGTTCCACCGGAAGGTGGACAGGAGCAGGGCTAAAACTCCGAGAAAGTGTTTAAGATGGGGACAGACCAAATGGCACGATGCATTCTGTGCCGCAGAGTGTTGGATTCTGTGTGACCACTGTTCTCAGAAGACAAGCGCCTGTAGCTTGCCGCTTCCACTGTAGACCGTATGGCGTGTGTTCACTTCAGATTACAGTCGACCCAACTCATACAGTTAATGATAAATCGTCTTCCCTTTTTCTGTAAGCTTTTCCTGAACTTGCTGCACGCGGGTTGCAAAATTGACTTTTGCTTCCTGGAAATTAACACAGAGAAGGAAAAAAAAAAAAAGAGCAATGATAAAATTCACAGATCCATAAGAACAAATAAAGCAAAATGTTCTTTTATTTTTCTATCTCAGAGAAGCAAATCTCGATACAGTAGTCAAATCGTAGGATCGCCTCCTATGTGGCTGAGCCAGCCTGTCAGCTGAGAATGGGAAAAGCTACAAGGTGAGACAGACCATATGTCACACAGTCTTACAGATGGAAGCTAGGAAACCCAAGTTACAGTTCCACCGGAAGGTGGACAGGAGCAGGGCTAAAACTCCGAGAAAGTGTTTAAGATGGGGACAGACCAAATGGCACGATGCATTCTGTGCCGCAGAGTGTTGGATTCTGTGTGACCACTGTTCTCAGAAGACAAGCGCCTGTAGCTTGCCGCTTCCACTGTAGACCGTATGGCGTGTGTTCACTTCAGACTACAGTCGACCCAACTCATACAGTCAATGATAAATCGTCTTCCCTTTTTCTGTAAGCTTTTCCTGAACTTGCTGCATGTGGGTTGCAAAATTGACTTTTGCTTCCTGAAAATTAACACAGAGAAGGAAAAAAAAAAAAGAGCAATGATAAAATTCACAGATCCATAAGAACAAATAAAGCAAAATGTTCTTTTATTTTTTTATCTCAGAGAAGCAAATCTCGATACAGTAGTCAAATCGTTAAGAAGGCATTGTGTAATAGAACGTTTATATTTTCACAGCGTTCTTCGGGTAAATGCAGCGGTGAACTTTAAGGACCCTACACAATATTCTTCTACTCTTTGGTTACTGTCTAAAGAATCTCTTGGGAATGCTAAATGCTATGTGGGAGTCTGCATTTTCATGTAAAGTAGCACAGGGAGCACTATACTGCTTGGCTTATGTGTGTGACTTCCCTTTGAGAGTATGAATTGCTGAGGTCAAGAAGAATATCAAATTGTTTCATCATTAAATAGCCATGTAACAGAACCAAGTTGTTAACTGATTTACATGTAACGTACATGTAAAATTCTGGAGGGGTTATTTAATATATGGGGACTTCCTTGGAGGGTCAGTTGTAAACAGCCTGCGTGCCAATGCAGGAGACGTAGGTTCAGTCCCCGTGTTGAGAAGATCTCCTGGAGAAGAAAATGGAATCCCATTCCAGTGTTCATGCCTGGAAAATCCCATGGTCAGAGGAGCCTGGTGGGCTACAGTCCATAGGGTGGCTAAAGAATCGGGCATGGCTTAGAGATTAAACAACAAGTTTAATGTATGTGGATGCAGATACCTCACACACACACGCACTAGGATTGTATACAGGGCACTGGACTTCCCTGGTGTCTCAGTGGTAAAGAATCTGCCTGTCAATGCAGGAGACTCGGGTTCAATTCCTGGATTGGGAAGATCCCCTGGAGAAGGAAATGGCAACCTGTTCCAGTATTCTGGCCTGAAGAATCCCATGGACAGTGGAGCCTGGTGGGCTACAGTCCATGGGATCACAGAGTCGAACACGACTGAGCGACTAACACACACACACACACACACACACACACACACACACACAGGGCACTGATACTGATGAATTGAAGCCACCTTTCCCATATCAGGCCACTGATCCCTGGGAGAGTCATCTTGTAACTGGTTCCCCCAGGGAGCATCTGCTCACACTTGCCCACACTGAAGCTCAGCTGCCACCTCCACCCACTCCGCCAGCCTGAGCAATCTTTTTGCTGCCGTCTATGCCTGTCAGCTTGACGTCTTTCTGTTCAATAGCATTTTTAGCATTGTCTGCAAACTTGGAAATGACACGGCACACCCCCTCTTCCGGATTAATAAGTAAAAGAAGAAATAAGATTCATCCTGACAAGCATTCTGTAAAACATTCATTTAGCCTTAAACATTTTTAAAGGAACTAGTTTTCATTGGTTCGTGATGGAGGTTTTTTTTTTTTTTTTTTTTTTTTCCTTTTCAGCAATCTCTTGGTAATGGAGATTTGTGCAATTTTAGATTTGGGTGTTTGTGAAAATACTTGCAAAGGAAAAATAAAATCAGAGAGTGACAAAATATTGGGTTTGAAAATATCAAGGGAGACTTTTAGATGAACACAAGCCCCTGAAATAATTCTTAAATCCTCACCATAATGTCCCAAGATTGGAATGGCAGTGACAGAAAGAGGCAAAGAGACAGAGAGAGAGTAGCATTGAAATATATACATTACCATATGCAAAATTAAATAGCCAGTGGAAATTTACCGCATGACGCAAGGAGCTCAAATCTGGTGCTCTGCGATAGCCTAAGGGGGTAGGGTGGGGTGGGAGGTGGGAGGGAGGCTTAAGAGGGCTGGGACGTAGGTATGCCTGTGGCTGGCTCACGTTGACGCATGGCAGAAACCAACACAGTACTGTGGAGCAATTGTCCTCCAGTCAAACAAATACGTTTTAAAAAAGAGAGACAGACAGAGCGATCCAAACAGATGGAGAGACAGAAAGACACACAGAGAGAGACAAAGACATAGAAACAGAGGAAGAGGCACAGAGATAGAGACACAGAGACAGGGAAACAGAGAGGGTTGGAATAAATGACAGCCCAGCCCTGACCTGAGTGCACCAGCTAGGGAAGGTCAGCTCCACACGTGGTTTGTGTGCTGGGGCTGGAGCAGAACCGAGTGGGCAGGGGCAGGCACCACGGCCTCCCTGGATTCCTTTATGTTCCATCTCCTTTGTTCTAGTCCACCCCAGGGCAGCATGCAGAACACAGGTACACACGTTCCTAAAGGCTCCCTGGCTGCCAGCTGGCCACAGCCAGGCATGATCGACCTGGCCTCCCTTCCCCAGGACCGTGACCAACCCTCCCAGAAGGAAGCCCTACAGACCACGCATTTTCCTCCACATGAACCTTTATCATCTCCCTCATTCAGGGAACTGAAGCAGTTAGGACCCAGTCAGTGCTTCAGCCAGGGTTATGGCTTCCTGGAGAGTAACAGACTGTATGCAGTGCACAGTCCACAGTCAGCCCAGGGGGTCTGGGGCACAACGGGAGTACAGGGAGATGCTCAGATGCCCCTGGTGGTCAGGACGGCTGTACCCGTCGGCAGGGGAACACCCATCAGGAGGACTATATCTGTCAGGATGGCTACACCTGTCAGGACGGCTACACCTGTCAGGACGGCTACACCGGTCAGGATGGCTACACCTGTCAGGAGGGCTACACCTGTCAGGATGACTACACCGGTCAGGATGGCTACACCGGTCAGGAGGGCTACAACTGTCAGGATGGCTACACCTGTCAGGATGACTACACCTGTCAGGATGGCTACACCAGTCAGGATGGCTACACCTGTCAGGATGGCTACACCTGTCAGAATGGCTACACCTGTCAGGATGGCTACACCTGTCAGGAGGGCTACACCTGTCAGGATGGCTACACCTGTCAGGATGGCTACACCTGTCAGGATGGCTACACCTGTCAGGATGGCTACACCTGTCAGGATGGCTAGACCTGTCAGGATGGCTACACCTGTCAGGATGGCTACACCTGTCAGGATGGCTACACCTGTCAGGATGGCTACACCTGTCAGGATGGCTACACCTGTCAGGATGGCTACACCTGTCAGGATGGCTACACCTGTCAGGATGGCTACACCTGTCAGGATGGCTACACCTGTCAGGATGGCTACACCTGTCAGGATGGCTACACCTGTCAGGATGGCTACACCTGTCAGGATGGCTACACCTGTCAGGATGGCTACACCTGTCAGGATGGCTACACCTGTCAGGATGGCTACACCTGTCAGGATGGCTACACCTGTCAGGATGGCTACACCTGTCAGGATGGCTACACCTGTCAGGATGGCTACACCTGTCAGGATGGCTACACCTGTCAGGATGGCTACACCTGTCAGGATGGCTACACCTGTCAGGATGGCTACACCTGTCAGGATGGCTACACCTGTCAGGATGGCTACACCTGTCAGGATGGCTACACCTGTCAGGATGGCTACACCTGTCAGGATGGCTACACCTGTCAGGATGGCTACACCTGTCAGGATGGCTACACCTGTCAGGATGGCTACACCTGTCAGGATGGCTACACCTGTCAGGATGGCTACACCTGTCAGGATGGCTACACCTGTCAGGATGGCTACACCTGTCAGGATGGCTACACCTGTCAGGATGGCTACACCTGTCAGGATGGCTACACCTGTCAGGATGGCTACACCTGTCAGGATGGCTACACCTGTCAGGATGGCTACACCAGTCAGGATGGCTACACCTGTCAGGAGGGCTACACCTGTCAGGACGGCTACACCTGTCAGGAGGGCTACACTGGTCAGGATGGCTACAGTGGTCAGGATGGCTACACCTGTCAGGAGGGCTACACCAGTCAGGACAACTACACCAATCAGGACGGCTACACCAGTCAGGATGGCTACACCTATCAGGATGGCTACACCAGTCAGGATGGCTACACTTGTCGGAATAACTACACAAGTCAGGACGGCTGCATCTGTCAGGACGGCTACACCAGTAAGGACGACTACACCAGTCAGGACAACTACACCAGTCAGGACGGCTACACCTATCAGGATGGCTACACCAGTCAGGATGGCTACACCAGTCAGGCTGGCTACACCTGTCAGGAATACTACCCCTGCCAGGACGGCTATCCCTGCCGTGATGGCTACTCCTGTCCTACCCAGTCAAAGGACAGGCACGTGGAAGCATGTTCTAGGGTAGTCAGACACAAATGGCAATAATTCTCGCCATCATAGCACCTGCTTTGCTAACAGTTACGTAAACTGCATCAAAGAGTGAAAGGAAAGCAGGGCTTCTGTTCCCCCCACCCAGTGGCCCACCCCACACCTCAGCATCACGTCTGACCCAACCCAGTACCAGCCCTTCTCTGCTACGTGCTCGACAGGATTTGTATTTTCCTGTTTCTCCCGTTCCTTTCCTCCCTCCTTGCATTCCAGATTATGAAATGGCTGCAGGTCTGCCCTTCCTCCTTCTGTTCACCCTGGTGGTGTAGAGCTGAGATGAAAAGCAGCCCCACAAATACATCCCAGCCCCACAGCCCCAGGTCTCCTCCTTTATTAAAGGAAGCAAAACAACAGCAACAAACGGCGTCATGAATGCGCTCAGTACTATCAGATGAATTAGCTGAAGTTTTCTTTTTTTTGGTACTGTGACCTGAAATTTAAAGGAATAAAGTCTTGTGTGTATAAAAACAAAACATCTGCCTTCAAAAAATAGATATTATTTTTTTAACAGTTGTGGAATATCAGAGACTTTTAAGGCACCACAAGTACAGAAATTACACAGAATAGCTACTTCTAGCTAAACCCCAGTGGCCAAAATGCCACTAGCCCACCAATCTTCAAATTAGTGGTTTGTTTCTGCTTTGTCCTTCGGCCTTTTTTACTTTCAAGAGCTTTCTGGAAGGAGATACTTGAACCTATTCAGGTCCTCCACCATTTAGATTAAATATGGACTGCTTTTCTTTTCTCTTGAGCCAGCAAATGACACATGAAATTTTTCCTTCCTGAGCTACAATTTTGTGCAATCACTTACTTATCAGATGTTTTGCTAGGTCTAATTCATAGAAGTCTGGTTCCTGGAACTCAGTTTGTTCATCTGTAAAATGGGTTCAATAATGCCCGCCTCACTTCTTCCGATGCTTGGTGCCATTTCTTGCTAAGCCTAAATTATGGATTGATATGAAGTAGTCTTTCTGGTACCATCCTCATAGTGAGTTCCTATCTAAACATACACACATATCATCATTGTCAAATACCTGCACGTGTATCTCTAAAATGATACCATTGCCATGAGTATTTGATCAATAAGAATGCATCGAACTGGCAAGGGACAGATGTGAATAAAGTAGAAGATGTAGGCTAGTCCCTTCCCTCTAGATTCTTGTCAGGTGGGGAAGAGTAGGAACTCTGGTGTGGGGCAGCCTGAGTGTGAGTCTTGGTTCTGCCCCTTGCTTGCTGAGCAACTCCAGTCAAGCTCACTCTGTGGGCCTCAGCTAACACGTCTGTGGGATGCGCACAGCAAGTTACTAAATTACAGCACTCTTAGGAGGATTGTGCATGCGCAGTCTGTCCATAGGACTGTCCAGGCAAAAATACTGGAGTGGGTTGCCATTTCCTTCTCCAGCGGATCTTCTTGACCCAGGGATCAAACCTGCTTCTCCCACATTGGCAGGTGGATTCTTTACCATCTGAGCCACATGGGAATCCATTAAGAAGATTCCATGCATTACTTCGTATGAGCCACTTTGTAGAGTGACTGACACATGACCGCTATATAACGTTTCCTAAATATTGGATTAAAAAAGATCTGTTTGGGTCTTTCTGTAAGAAGAAATCTTTTGGCCAGTACAACAAATATAAAAAAGTGGATGATCTAGTGATGCACAGAAAAACCAATGTATTCCATGTAATTGCAGTGCAGTCCAACAGTCACTGGGAGAGGTGTGTGCATAGGACTTCAGAATATAAGGAAGGGATGAGTGACAGGACTGAGGATGGCAGGGGTCTACCTTGGCTGTAATAGGAGAAACACTCCAGGGCAGGTCTCTGGGGCGGTGCCAGGGCCTGGACAGAGGCAGGGATGGGGAGAGTGAGGCACAGAATGCCAGACTCTTCTTGCCTCCATGCGGACTCAGACTCCTTCCTCTTCTTTTAATGGCAGCCTCTCTTTTGGATTTTCTGCTCTAAAACCTGAAGTCCGCAAGGAAGCTTTTGCTTCGATGTGTGTTTCCTCTAAAAGAGAATGTGACTGGAGATGATGCTGGCACACCCAAAGGCTGCCTGTCTGCAAATATCCTCCAGTTCTATTCTTGAGCCTTGACATATGTCCACGTTCTCCAAGGGGGTGCTCTGAGGATCTGGTTAGAAAGTATGAAATCGAGCATGTGACCCAGGATGCACTAATGCCCAGGGGTGAAAAGAGCTTACACACGGTGGCCTGGCAGGACTCAGACGTCAAATCCCTTGCACCAGATGTGCGTTCACCAGCAGGGACTCAAGACTGCCAGCTCTTTGCACGGGGCGCCTGGCTCAAAGGAATGGATGACGTGTGTACTCACTCTGACAGACCTGCAGGTAGCTTTGCGACAATGGCTTCTATCTCTTGGATTGTTCCTTAAACAAGTGCTCTCTTGATTGAAAAAGTGATGATTTTATTTCATTTTATTTTTAGAAAAAAAAAAATCCCTGAGCACTGGATGCCGAGGACAGCTGGAGTGTGTGGGACGCGGGGCGCTATTTTTTCCCCATCGCTTTGGGAACCAAGCAGATGGGCTGCCACTTGATTAGATCGGGGGCCATGGACGGCGTCTTCCAGCTGTTGGCCACGTGACCACATTTACTACGGGCAAAGGGGAGAATTTCCCTTCTGTTTTCCCTGTTCCCTTGGTCCTCGGCTTCTTGAAATTATGTTTCTGGGCTGCTGAAAGCACATCTCTCTGCTTCTTTCTGAAACATGCAGCCACGGACTCTAAGGGAAAAGAACTTCCAAACACCTCTGTAAAACACGCAGAGGGACTCTGTAGCAGTCAGGTAACCTGAGCAGAATCTGGGCTTTTAAATGAAGCAGGGCAATTTCTCACAAGTTTCGCGGATAGACAAAACCCTGTTTCTGAGAGAGCGTGGACCGTAGGGAGGACAGGAAGCGATGGTCCAGGATCCGAGAGAGGGGTCCTTCCTGCAGGCATGGGATGAGTCTCTACTGTCTGATCAGACACTGACAATGAAAGGTAACGCTTTCCATGCACACTAGCACTTTACAGGTTATATGTGATCAATGAGCTTCCCACGTGGTTCAGTAGTGAAGAATCCACCTGTCAATGAAGGAGTCTCGTGTTTGATCCCTGGGTCGGGAAGATTACTTGGAGAAGGAAATGGCAACCCACTCCAGTATTCTTGCTTGGAGAATCCCATGGGCAGAAGAACCTGGCAGGCTGCAGTCCACAGGGTTGCAAAGAGGCAGACACGACTGAGTGACTGAACAAAGTCATCTATGCTTTACACCTCACACATGTGGCTCCATAAACTCCCTGCCCACCACCAGGTGTGGGGCCTCTATGCTCTCAAAGCCATCCATCCTCAGACATAGGCTCAGCAGTTCATGGCCGAGGAGACGTGAAAGCTCCTCCTGCACCGGAGCATCTGTGGGCGTGTGGGTGATGGTGGTGAGGTGTCCTGACGTAGACGGGTCTGTTCCCAGCCGTCCCAACTTCTCTGTGAGCCACAGTCTACCGCGTGTTGAATGGAAATTATTTCCTTCCCTGTGGGCCTCACAGATGGAACTGTGGGTGAGAAAGCACCTTGTAAATGAGACAGCTTCCCGTGCACATATTAACATTAATCGTTGTCGTTGTTGAGCTGCTAAATCGTGTCCAGCTCTTTCGTGACCCCATGGACTGTAGCCTGCCAGACTCCTCTGTCCATGGGGTCCTCCAGACAAGAATACTGGAGTGGCTTGCCATTTCCTTCTCCAGGGGATTTTCCCTGCCCAGGAACTGAACCCGAGTGTCCTGCGTTGGCAGGCAGATTCTTTACCACTGAGACACCAGGGAAGCCCCACTAACATTAGTGGCCAAGCTCTCAAGCATGTTATGATCCTCTGTCAAATCTTTACCAAACAGTGGATTCAAGGTTCCCAAAGGTCTTACCTCCTTGAGAAAATGAGGTCACTGCATGCCATGTCCTCTGGCATGTCTCCTACAAAAGGCCTGGATGCAGCCTCTTTGGGCAGAATTCTGTCTTGATGATGTTCTATAAATTGCATCGTTTTTCCTCCCTGTATTTCCTCCATTGAGCCTCGTGAGAGCCCCAGGAAGGAGTTACCACCATAGACAGCAAGGTCACTTCTGAGGGACCAGTGCTTAGGGATTGAAGAATTTCCCATGGACTCATCTTTTAAGAGGGGAGCTAGGATTTGAACCCGTGTCTCAGACGCTGACATGTGAGTCATTGCTGGGGGCTCCATTGCAGTAGCCACATGTCCGGGTTCAACCTCTGCTGTGGGAACCGCATGCTGTAGGAAACCTCTTCCTGTCTCCTTGGTCACGTAAGCGTCATCCCAAGAGTCCCCATGGGAAGGTGACTTGACGCCAGTTTGGAGTTCTTGTAGAAACTTCTCCAGTACAAGGCAGGTACTCAGGGGTGGGTGCAGACTTGATTTTACAAGTACATCTGTTCTGTTTATTTTTGCTTCTTTGCAGTATTATCAACTTCTGTTCCATATGGATGATCCATATTGTGCCTCGGTGAAATGATACCACATTATGCTTTTATCCTTTTATCATCAAACACTACTCATGAAAAAATCACCAGGTTTGCCTAGGTTCATCTGTTCAATTTATTTTTCCCAAACTTTATTTTGAATAAAACACCTACGGTAAATGTGATTTATGTAAATGAATAAAACAAAACTGTTATATAAGCTTTTTTGACATCATTCAGTCCCGTTCTGTCGGGGTGCCACTATACAGAATCTTCTGGCAGCCTGTTTCCCATAGGATTATATTATTTCTGAAACCGCAGAGCCAAAGAGATAAAACTATAATATACTTTCAAATGCTTTAATTTAATTTTTTTCTCTTCTCTCCCCAAGCTTCCCAGATGGAGGAACTCCAATATTTTAAAAGAAGCTTTTACTTATGAGAATCTTTCAGCACTATTCCAAGTGCCTGTAGCTATTCCTCTCTCGTACTCTGCCTTTCTCCATTTTCTCACACCTCGCTCCCTGGTTTTATTTAAAGAATGGCAATCCATCTTTCCTTTTTTTTCTTCCTCTTCTTTATTGTTATATTTTTCTCGCTTTCTACCCCCTGGGACCCTGAATGGAAGAATTTCCATTCTCTGAGCTTGTGCTGGGGGCAGCTCCTGTGCCCTGGGTTTACAATGAACTCACTTATTGCCTAGACCATGCGGCTCTGGGACACTTTCTTATCTCCACCCGGCAGACCGGGAATGAACGGCCCAGGCAGCTCTGGGGGCATACTGCTAGCCT
>SJYX01020996.1:40023-72208 GCA_006410675.1 Oreotragus oreotragus | reverse complement strand
TGATCAGACACTGACAATGAAAGGTAACGCTTTCCATGCACACTAGCACTTTACAGGTTATATGTGATCAATGAGCTTCCCACGTGGTTCAGTAGTGAAGAATCCACCTGTCAATGAAGGAGTCTCGTGTTTGATCCCTGGGTCGGGAAGATTACTTGGAGAAGGAAATGGCAACCCACTCCAGTATTCTTGCTTGGAGAATCCCATGGGCAGAAGAACCTGGCAGGCTGCAGTCCACAGGGTTGCAAAGAGGCAGACACGACTGAGCGACTGAACAAAGTCATCTATGCTTTACACCTCACACATGTGGCTCCATAAACTCCCTGCCCACCACCAGGTGTGGGGCCTCTATGCTCTCAAAGCCATCCATCCTCAGACATAGGCTCAGCAGTTCATGGCCGAGGAGACGTGAAAGCTCCTCCTGCACCGGAGCATCTGTGGGCGTGTGGGTGATGGTGGTGAGGTGTCCTGACGTAGACGGGTCTGTTCCCAGCCGTCCCAACTTCTCTGTGAGCCACAGTCTACCGCGTGTTGAATGGAAATTATTTCCTTCCCTGTGGGCCTCACAGATGGAACTGTGGGTGAGAAAGCACCTTGTAAATGAGACAGCTTCCCGTGCACATATTAACATTAATCGTTGTCGTTGTTGAGCTGCTAAATCGTGTCCAGCTCTTTCGTGACCCCATGGACTGTAGCCTGCCAGACTCCTCTGTCCATGGGGTCCTCCAGACAAGAATACTGGAGTGGCTTGCCATTTCCTTCTCCAGGGGATTTTCCCTGCCCAGGAACTGAACCCGAGTGTCCTGCGTTGGCAGGCAGATTCTTTACCACTGAGACACCAGGGAAGCCCCACTAACATTAGTGGCCAAGCTCTCAAGCATGTTATGATCCTCTGTCAAATCTTTACCAAACAGTGGATTCAAGGTTCCCAAAGGTCTTACCTCCTTGAGAAAATGAGGTCACTGCATGCCATGTCCTCTGGCATGTCTCCTACAAAAGGCCTGGATGCAGCCTCTTTGGGCAGAATTCTGTCTTGATGATGTTCTATAAATTGCATCGTTTTTCCTCCCTGTATTTCCTCCATTGAGCCTCGTGAGAGCCCCAGGAAGGAGTTACCACCATAGACAGCAAGGTCACTTCTGAGGGACCAGTGCTTAGGGATTGAAGAATTTCCCATGGACTCATCTTTTAAGAGGGGAGCTAGGATTTGAACCCGTGTCTCAGACGCTGACATGTGAGTCATTGCTGGGGGCTCCATTGCAGTAGCCACATGTCCGGGTTCAACCTCTGCTGTGGGAACCGCATGCTGTAGGAAACCTCTTCCTGTCTCCTTGGTCACGTAAGCGTCATCCCAAGAGTCCCCATGGGAAGGTGACTTGACGCCAGTTTGGAGTTCTTGTAGAAACTTCTCCAGTACAAGGCAGGTACTCAGGGGTGGGTGCAGACTTGATTTTACAAGTACATCTGTTCTGTTTATTTTTGCTTCTTTGCAGTATTATCAACTTCTGTTCCATATGGATGATCCATATTGTGCCTCGGTGAAATGATACCACATTATGCTTTTATCCTTTTATCATCAAACACTACTCATGAAAAAATCACCAGGTTTGCCTAGGTTCATCTGTTCAATTTATTTTTCCCAAACTTTATTTTGAATAAAACACCTACGGTAAATGTGATTTATGTAAATGAATAAAACAAAACTGTTATATAAGCTTTTTTGACATCATTCAGTCCCGTTCTGTCGGGGTGCCACTATACAGAATCTTCTGGCAGCCTGTTTCCCATAGGATTATATTATTTCTGAAACCGCAGAGCCAAAGAGATAAAACTATAATATACTTTCAAATGCTTTAATTTAATTTTTTTCTCTTCTCTCCCCAAGCTTCCCAGATGGAGGAACTCCAATATTTTAAAAGAAGCTTTTACTTATGAGAATCTTTCAGCACTATTCCAAGTGCCTGTAGCTATTCCTCTCTCGTACTCTGCCTTTCTCCATTTTCTCACACCTCGCTCCCTGGTTTTATTTAAAGAATGGCAATCCATCTTTCCTTTTTTTTCTTCCTCTTCTTTATTGTTATATTTTTCTCGCTTTCTACCCCCTGGGACCCTGAATGGAAGAATTTCCATTCTCTGAGCTTGTGCTGGGGGCAGCTCCTGTGCCCTGGGTTTACAATGAACTCACTTATTGCCTAGACCATGCGGCTCTGGGACACTTTCTTATCTCCACCCGGCAGACCGGGAATGAACGGCCCAGGCAGCTCTGGGGGCATACTGCTAGCCTCGCCGCCGATGGTGTGGATGTCCGCACAGCTGCCGGGCACTCCAGAGGATAAACACCTTTGCACCTGCCCTTCCCAGAGCCCCAGCCACCTGGGCAGTCGAGGCCTCAGCAGCTTATGGTGTCTCCTGCTAACAGAGCTGTGTGCACAGCAGAGGCTCTCTGTATGGCAGACCCACTGGGTCACCCCTTGTTCTACGTGGTGAGGAAGCCAAATTCCAGAGACAAGGTCATGACTTACCCAAGGCTGCACACTTGGTGATGGGGAGTGGATGATTAGAAGATCTTTGAATTCTTATCCAGCATGCATTTCTTATAATCTGATTCAGTTGAAGACCCAATGCCCTTAATGAAGAAATACAGCAAACCCATGATTAGTCCCCTAAATACTAAAGTACAAGACTTTTAATGGAATATTTCATATCAAGTGAAGCAATAAGCCTTTACATTTGAGATAGTGTATGTAAAAGCTTTTGCAAATTAATACGCTACTAAAATATGTGTTAGTATGATTATTGTAGGGCTTCCCTGGTGGTGCAGTGGTAAAGAATTTGCCTGCCAATGCAGGAGACTCGGATTTGATCCCTGGGTTGGGAAGGTCCCCTGGAGAAGGAAATGGCAGCCTACTCCAGTATTCTTGCCTGGAGAATTCCATGGACAGAGGAGCCTTGTGGGCTACAGTCCAGGGGTTGCAAAGAGTCAGATGCAGCTGAGCTACTGAGCACGCACGCACACACACGATTGTTGTAAAGGTGAATCATTAAAGATGGAAATGAATCAAGCTCTTTTTCCTCATGAACAAAGGTCAGCTGGTTTGGGTGGCTTTTGCTCTTTCTTGCATGTCTGTTTGGAGATCTGGTCCCAGAAGCTGGACTTGCTTCACTGTTGAGAGGTCCCCACTGAATTTTTCAGAGTTCTTCAGGTGCTTTTGTAAATGTCAGACTTCAGACATGATATTCAAATTCAGAACTCCTTGGTCCAGAAATCTTCTTCGGATTATGAATCAGGAAGTATGCTCTTGGTACACTCATCTCCAGGCTGGATATCCCTGGAAAATTCATTATAATGATAACTCTCCAAGTCCCAGTTTCCCTAGTCCAGGATAGAAAGCCCAGGATATTTTTGCAAGTCCCTCTCACTGCAAAACAGCAGGAAGCTGTAGGAAAAGAAAGCTTGATTATAATAGAGTGGGGAGATGGGTTGATATTTTCCACACTCTAATGCTATGGGAAGTTATCTTAGACTAGACAGCAATCATGGGTATGTGCTTGCATGCTTAGTCACTCAGTCATGTCCAAGTCTTTGCGACCTCATGGACGGTCGCCCTTCAGGTTCCTCTGTCCATGGGATTTTCTAGGCAAGAACACTGGAGGAAGTAGAAGCTCTGTGTTGCTTTTGTTTTCCCCCATTTTTGCTGCATTTCTCCTCAAGGGAAAGGAATATGCCCTCCACTGCTGGAAAATGGCTGAGGGCATCTCACCAGCTTGGGGCCTGCTGCTGATGGGGAGAGCATCAGTATGACGTGTTTCCTTTTTAAAGTCAGATGTGTCATAACAATGCTATCTTGAGTGAGCTGATATTTATCTTTTATCCAATTGGTATTTGACAATTAACAATGCAATGCCCACTGCTGGGCTCTAAGGACTTTCAAGTGTGGGAGTCATAGAAGACTCTCTGACACTTTTTACCTTAATTGAGAGTGAGGACTGAAGGAAGCTGACCAAGAAAAGACAGGAAAAATTCTGAGCCCTGAGTTGGAGTATAGCTGCCATGAACCCTGCAGCATGGTGGTAATGATGGTGATGATAGTGATGGTGGTAATGGTGATGGTGGTGATGGTGATGGTGGTGATGATGATGGTGGTGATGGTGGTGATGATGGTGATGGTGGTGATGGTGTTGGTGGTGATGGTGATGGTGGTGATGATAGTGATGGTGGTGATGATGGTGATGGTGATGGTGATGATGATGTGGTGATGATAGTGATGGTGGTGATGGTGATGGTGGTGATGGTGATGGTGGTGATGATAATGATGGTGGTGATGATGATGTGGTGATGATAATGATGGTGGTGATGGTGATGGTGGTGATGGTGATGGTGGTGATGATGGTGGTGATGGTGGTGATGATGGTGATGGTGGTGATTTTGATGATAGTGATAGTGATGGTGGTGATGGTGGTGATAGTGATGGTGATGCAATGTGATGGTGGTGATGGTGGCAGTGAGGATAAGTGATACAGCAGAAGCTCAGAGAGGGCTGGCACTTGCCCAGTTATGCTTTTAGGACCCTTAGTGTTCTGACACCCAGATCACTGTTTTCTTTTCTCTTTCCTCTTCTTTCTCATCTTTTCCCAGATTTGCATCCTCTTTGATTCTAATTTGGTGTGATGCTCATGATAAGAAATTATTGTACAGACTGTTTGGACTGACTATTCTCCCTGTTGGACTCAGCAGAGGTTTCCTGGAGCCAATGCAGGACTGCTTCTTTGGGCAGACCCAGCGGTCAGGGAGCAGGGTCCCCCACATCTCATCTTTGGCAGGCAAGGAATGGACCACATGTGTGATTCTGGGATGCTTATTGGTGCTTTAGTCCCTCTGTGGCTGAGTAGGTCTCCCCAGATTTTGGAACAGAAAAGAAAAATTTCCCTGTCAATAAAAGAAAAATCAACAAGTGAAAACATGAACTTCCAAATGGTAACTTCCAGCCTGTGGGCTGGCTCTGGATTGTAGTGGAAAAGACCAGGGTGGCTTGGACAAAGTTACTTAACCTGGATTTAATATGGAGTAGGTTGCCATTTCCTTCTTGGGGGGATCTTCCAAATCCAGAGGTTGAACACGGGTCTCCTGCATCGCAGCTGGATTCTTTTCCATCTGAGCCACTAGGGAAGCTCAATTTAACCTTACTAACCATAATTCGTTTTCTAAAAAGAAAAATGGATATGGGCATGTGTAGTGTGCCAAGTTTAATTGAGAATTAAGTAAGTTAATGTACATGAAAATGTCGGCATGCTCACCAGCACAATGAAGAGCTTGTAGAGCTTGGATGTTATGCTGTCTTCCTCATCTGGCACAATTCTACTCCTTGTTGAGATTGCACCTCTGAGTCAATGCTGGTTAAAACTTCCTGGGCTTCCAAACAAGAGTCCGAGTTCCAGGAATCATGCTCTTTTCCCATATTCCATCTCCATACCGCATGTCTAAATTCTCTGTTCTTTGATGCATCATGCATCTGTATTCTGTCTGTTCCCACATCAGCTTCACTGTTAAGTTCTAGGGCTCTGTCATCTCACGCCCAGGCATTATATCACGCCCATCGAATTACAGCTGCCTTTGATCAGTTTCCTCCTACTCTGGGCCATTCTTTTATTTTTTCTGAATAGGCTTTATTGTTGTTTTCAACAGTTTTAGGTTCACAGCAAACCTGAGCAGAAAGTACAGAGATTCCTGTGTATCTCCTGACACCATATGTGCACACCCTCCCCCATCATCAACATCCCCCACTGGAGAGGGGCGTTTGTTACAACTGATGAATCTGCATCAATGCCTTGTTACTACCCAAAGTCTGTAGTCTACACTGAGGTTCACTCTTGCTGTTGTACCTTCTATGGGTTAGGACAAATGTATAGTGACACGGATCCACCATTTCAGAGAACCATACTGAATAGTTTCACTCTCTTAAAATTCCCCTTGCTCTGCTTATTCGTCTCCCCCTCCCCACGACCCTTGTAAATCACTGATCGTTGTCTCTATAATTTCACTTTTCCAGGTTCTCATATAGATGGATTCATACAGTATGTTGCCTTTTCAGACTGACCTTTTTGCACTCAGTAATGTGCTCCAGGACTTTGGCCACCCAATGCGAGGAGCCAACTCATGATGGCTGGGAAAAGACTCTGATGCTGGGAAAGATTGAGGGCAAGAGAAGAAGGGAGTGACAGAGGATGAAATGGTTGGATGAGATCACTGATTCAATGGATGTGAGTTTGAGCAAACTCTGGGATATAGTGAAAGACAGGGAAGCCTGGTGTGCTGAAGTCCAGGGTTGCAAAGAGCTGGCTGCGACTTAGCAACTGAACAACAGCAGCAGCAGCAGGGGAACATTTAAGGCTCTTCCATGTCTCCTAATGTCTCTTCTACTTTGTGTTTTCAGACCCAAGGAGATAATTACTTATGAAATCTAGATATTCAAAGTGGTAGTTTTTATACTTGCTCATTATTAAATTCAACCTCCACCTATGGAGAAGAATAAAGTAAGACTTTTACACCTCTTAATCAAGTAACATAGGCAAAATACTCTGAAATTCCATGTTACAAAACATTATCCTGCATAAAATCATCTTATGCTCATTTTTGTTTCTTGCACAGTTTCACCTCATTCTTGTCGCGAAAGGATGGTGCCCAGTGGAGTGTGGTGTCTACCTTGACAAAAGAGGGAGGCTTTATACAAGCAGGGTAACCTGCACCCAACAGCTGCAGGGGAGGGATTTATGTCTATTCAAAGGAGAATTTTAAATGCTGCTCATAAAGCACACAGGAGCTTTTACCCCTTCGAAACGTGAACTTCCCTTCTATTTTGGGAAATCATGAGATCTTTTCCTGTTCTGTCCCCGAGGTGTGTGTAAAATGAGTTCTCTTATCAGTTCTGCCTGCCCAGGAGAGATAATTTACTGACAGAACAGAAAAGGTCCTTGTGTGATCTCTACCCAGTTTCCTTTGCAAATGTGCATGTGATTTTTGGACTTTATTATTATTATTATTATTAGAAGTTGCTGAATTTGAATTAGCTACAATCCCTCTTTTTGATAGACTGTATCAAAACCATTTAAATTCCATGGCATTGGTGGAACAGTCCATTATGTCTGAGGACAAGGGCTCAGAGCATTGGTGGGGTGTTATCAGCAGTTCTAAATAGGTATTGAGCTTGAAGATAGAGAGAACGATGAAAGAAAGTCAGACCCTAGCAGGTTATTTAGCTTTCAGTTCTGAGGAACCTGTCATTGCCTGCTTCTGTAAACCTACCTAATGTGATTTATCTGATCCATTTCAATGCAAGAAAATGAAATGGCTCCTGTTAGCAGAAACAGCAATTATAAACTCACAGAAACAGCAGTTAGAAACTCGCAAGCCTGGTGCTGCTTAAATATCTAGGCTAAGCACTTTTTAAATTAGCACTTTAATCTTGTTAGTGGTCTGTAAATGAGAACCCCTCTCAGCAATCAGATGTTCACAAGTAGGGCCATTTCCCATGGACCAATGCTATCTAGAAGACTAAAGCTCTCTCACCAGGGAAGATTGACTTTGCAGCAGGGTCTTCACGGGTCTACAAACAGACTGCAGAGACTTTGCTTGAGAGCACAGTGTGACGACCTTGGGGTGACATGTGACACTGCACACACAACCCTGCTGTCCCCCTCTTTCTGGGTCTCTCTCCTTCTAGGTCTCTCTCCTGAATCTATGATATCCTTGGTGGCGGGAAGATGAGACACTTGAGAACAGAACCCAGAACCTGTGGGTGTATAGAAACCAAGTAACTTCTCGGAGGTGATTAAAGCATCAGTGCCCTCTCTGGAGGTGAAGCTTCAGCTTAATGATCACTTTGTCTGTTTTTTTTTAATAGCTTAAAAAATATATATATATTGAGATATGCTTGTTTGCCCTGTTGCGTTAATACTGCTGCACAGCAAATTAGCTCAGTTACACATACATATGCGTTATTTTTCGTATTCTTTTCCATTATGATTTGTTACAGGGTATTAAATGCAGTGCCCCGTGCTGTGCAGTAGGGCCTTTTTGTGTATCCATTCTCTGTATAGTACTTTGCATCTGATGATCACTGTGTCTGAGTTCAGTCATGTCTTTAGCTCCTGTCTCTTCTAGGAGCTTGGTTAAGGATCCTAGAGGGTATGGTGCAGGTAGGGCCAAGTCATGCGCACTGAAAGGCACTGAGTTGGCGTCACATGCTGACTTCTAGTCTGAGATGCTTTAATAAGAGTTAATCACTTCTGAACTCACCATACAGTGGCTTGGTTGTGGATTCGCCACTGGCAGGGGAAGACATGTCAATTATTCATTGACAGTAGGAAGAATTCCAGAGAACAAACCTGGGTCTCGTTCAGATAAAGCCCTGCTTCAGCTAACTTTGGACTCCTGTGTGGGGGTAAAAATGCAGGAAGTCCACAGGGACTCTCCATCTAGAAGAGTCATGATAAAGGACATTAACTCATTTCCAGAGAAAGGAAAAGAAAGCTCTACTTCCATCTGACTTCCTAGGGCTCACAAGGTAAAGAATCTGCCTGCAATGTGTGAGATGTGGGTTTGATCCCTGGGTCAGGAAGATTCCTTTGAGAAAGAAATAGCAATCCACTCCAGTATTCTTGCCTGGAAAATCCCATGAACGGAGGAGTCTGGCAGGCTATAGTCCATGTGGGGTTGCAAAGAGTTGGACATGCACACAGTTTAGCAACTAAATGATAAGAAAAGCAAAGGGGATTCCAGGTAGCAAGTATTTCATACCAATTGGAGGGTCATTTAGTTAGTTTAAATGCAGTGGGACCCCCATGCCCTTGGAGGTGATCTCTCTCTTGCCAGGCCATCCCTGGGGGGTTGGGACTTGTCCTTTGTATGCTCACATTACAATTATTTTCTTTGAGGCTGACAGACCTCATGGGTCATGAACCAGTCCCTCATAAGTCTCTGAAAAGTGCCTGCTTCTGTGTACTACAGCCTTGCTACTGCCATGTGGCCCACGGCATCACTGGTTCCTAATTTTGGCAGCAGGATCTTCTGGAGAACTTTCCAAAAATAGATTCCATGACCTCAGCCTCATTCTGCTGTGTTTGAATGAGAAATTGAATACGGGAATATATATTTTATTCAGAAAAAAAAAAAACAAACAAACTTTCTAAGTGAATTCTGTTTTCTGCTAGGTTGGGGAACTAGTAACCAGATTACCTTCCTTAAAATCTCCTTGTCCAGGCCTACCTTTAGGTGCTGACGAGCTAAAGACAGCTGGAGGGACGCCCCAGAGACTCATGGTCTGATCAGCTATGGGAAGAAAGACCTGAATACTTTGTCTGCCGGGTGGATGGGCGACAGCGTCAGCATGCTACTTCCAGGGATTCTAACAGGGTTCCAGTTTCCAGTCCAGATTTAGGGAGAGGGGCAGACAGTCTCCACACTCAAATGTTGCTGAAGGACCTGGGACATTCCTCAGCTGAGTCCCCATCTCTGACATCCATTATTAAACCTATCTTTGATTATTATCTTAGTAATATGTAACAACTGGAAAGTACATTAAGAAATAATAATAAAAATAAAATAACCCACTTGCCATTGCAGGAGACGTATTTTGATCCCTGGGTCAGGAATATCCCCTGGAGGAGGGCATGGCAACCCACTCCAGTATTCCTGCCTGGAGAACCCCATGGGCAGAGGAGCCTGTTGGGCTACAGTCTGTAGAGTCTCAAAGAGTCAGACACGACTGAAGCGACACAGTGCAATATGTAAAAATATGCTTGTTAAAAATAAGCAGTGTCCAAGTATAAGAGGAATAAATGGTTCCTTCTACGACCCCAATTCTTCTCAGTCTCCAAAGGTGACAAATTTAATTACTAAATGCTTCGACCGCTGTAGGTACCATGGTACGCTTATGGGGAGAGAGAGAGAGAGATGTGTAACTGTCAAGTTACTCAACATCTCCATGTCTTAGTTTCCGTATCTAGGAATTAATACTAGCACCTTCCTTATTGGGCTATTAAGAGAATTGAGTCAATATTGTCTGGAAGGTAATAAATACTATAACACTGTGGTTAGCAAACAAATGTACACACAAGCTTCCAGTATACTATTGATTGAGACTTAGGACGTGTAGTTTTTCACTTAATATTTGTCTTAGAGCTCTGAATATGCCAGTATGCATGAATGTACCATAATTTTTAGGACAGTTGTGTAATATTGTACAGATGGACCATATTTAATACATCCTTTCATGGGCTATTGTGTTGCTAAGGGCCAATATTTTAACATACTTTAGGAAATACTGAGAAAAATACTTGTATTTTATTGGCACAAATTGGAGAATAATTGTGTAGGGAAAAGTTGAACTGTTGGGTGGGTAAGCAGATTTACAGATTTGAGAGATAATGCCCAATGTCTACTCAGAGTTGCCCTATTTTTACCCTGAGCAGCGGTGTATTCTGCCTCCCTTCATGGGGATAAATGCTAGGTAGTACAGATGTAAAAAACAAAAAAACTTTCCTAATGTAAAGTGGTGGGAGGAGAATAACCATTTACTTTTGCTTTAACCTCAGAGAGGACATTTGAGAAGCATCAGCCTTCTGATGGGAAAGGCCACCACCTGAGCTGTAGGGTTGCCAGGAGGTGAAACGCAGCACTAGTGAGAGACTCAGTAAGAGTATCAGACACATACCAGGCATGCCTTCATTTTATCTCACTTCATTCAGCTTGAACGTTAGTCCTAGCATTTGGTTTGGTTTTGAGTATAGTCATCTCTCAATATGCTGCTAAAATGAATAACCTACAAAATTGTATCCAAATGTATGAAAAAAAACCACACCTCCCCTATTCAAGAGAGTTCTTAGGATTAGCCTTTCTGTTTTAGAGACTACAAAACCCAACCACTTTAGTGCTGGCATCATAACATCAACATTCTTTTCCTGAGAGTCTTTGTAATACTGAGCCAGTTTCTCCTTGAAGATGGATAGATACGTATAAAGAGAGATGCGCATGAAGACAGATAAATAAAGTGTTACTGACTTGCACTTTCCCTGAAAATGCTTATAGAGTCCAATTAGTGGTGCTTGACTGCAATTAGTATTTACCTGATGTTCAGTGTAACTGGCAGCCATGGGGGATGCAAAGAACAGAGCCAACTTGGAGCTGACAGCACTGACTTCCATCCCCAGGTCTTCATATATGAGCCCACTACCACCCAAGCATCCACTTTTCTCTCTCTGACCTTTACTTTCCTTATTTATCATCTGTATTTCTATATTTTGGAGAAGGACTTGACAACCCACTCCTCTGTTCTTGCCTGGGAAACCCGTGGACAGAGGAGCCTGGCGGGGTACATTTCATGAGTTCCCAAGAATCGGACACAACTTAGCAACTAAACAACAATTTCTGTATATGTATTCCCTTGTATCCCAAAGCAGTAGTGAAGATTGACAAGTAAAACAAGCACCTTCCATTTACAATTACTGCACGATGTTGACTGCTGCTGCTGCTGCTAAGTCGCTTCAGTCGTGTCCGACTCTGTGTGACCCCAGAGACGGCAGCCCACCAGGCTCCCCCGTCCCTGGGATTCTCCAGGCAAGAACACTGGAGTGGGTTGCCATTTCCTTCTCCAATGCATGAGAGAGAAAAGTGAAAGTGAAGTCGCTCAGTCGTGTCTGACCCTCAGCGACCCCATGGACTGCAGCCTTCCAGGCTCCTCCGTCCAGGGGTTTTCCAGGCAAGAGTACTGGAGTGGGGGGCCATTGCCTTCTCCAACACTGTTGACTATATCCCCCTTATTTACAGTAATACTTCCTCGAGCCTTTCTTACACCCAATGGCTGTGTGTCACAATGGTCACCGGTAACTTTTTCTCTGCATCTTTGAGTCTACTCTTTTTTGTTCTGTTCACTAGTTTGGTGTATTTTTAGGTTACACTTATAAGTGATATAATACAGTATTTGTGTTCCTCTGTCTGACTTATTTCACCTAGGATAATGCCCTCAAAGTACATCCATGTTGTTTCAAGGGGCAAAACTTCAGTTCTCTTTTTATGGCTGAGCAGTATTCTGATGTGTGTGTGCACGTGTGTGTGTCTGTATCACGTCTCCTTTATCAGCTCATCTGCCGACAGACACTTCAGTTTTTTCTGTAACTTGACAATGCCTCTAAGAACATTGGGATGCATGTATATTTTATAATAACTGTAAATGGAACGTAACCTTTTAAAATTGTATGAAAAAGCATATTCACTGTAATACATTTGGAGTCTAAGGTTGAAAACCACCCAAATGCCCATCAATTAAGAAACAGAATGAAAAGAGGCGTGTTTAAAGAAAAATAAGCATCTCATTGAGTCTCGTAATAAACAGGGAAGTAATACTCTGCTTGGGTGTTGGTGACAGACACAGACGACAGGCTCAGGTGACTTGCTCTGGGTCCCAGTGAAGAGTAGTGACAACACTGGCCAGGAGCACAGGTCACCCGACTTCTAGTGAAGCACTCGTGCCATCAAGCCACACAGCCTTGGAACTCTGTTCTACTTGTGAAAAGGTACTAAGACTGACAGGCGCTTTGCTTGTCTCTGTTCTCCTGAATCCAGCCATTCAGAATATAGCTACCAACCACACTTGCAATTTCTGGTTGAAAAGATATTTTGGCATAATTATGTTTGCATGAAAAATTTTAATGAAAACATGAAATCATTATTGATGAAATCATGAAACAAATTGATCATCTAAGTTCCAATAGATATATCATAATTAAGTAAGAATTTCAGAAAGACCTTTATCAGATAAGGAGTGCTCCTGGCTCTAGTCTAAAATCACAGCCTCTGACTTTGAGGCGCACCTGCGCTTGCGTATCAGTACACAAATGGAGTTTTTACCACCTGCTGGAAGTAAGACCAGATAAGGAGACTTTACTCTTCAAAATGTTTCCTTTAAAACTCAGGTCGGAATTACAAGTGCAACCGCGCTTCAGTGCTTCCCTGGGGAACTGTCTTAGTGCTATCCAAACTGAACACTAGATGTCACTGCTTTGCAACAAAATTTGGATTTTGAATGCATTTTTCTGTGGTTGTAAATAACATGTTCCTTGGGGAGGTGGAAGGGGGTGGGGAAGGTGAGTTTTCCTTGAAAAGAGTCAGTCTTTCTCAGTGGTCTTTTAAATGGTCATTTGGGCAAAGTACTCTAGGGTTTCTTTATCATCTACCCATTTTTATTTCGGTTAAACCTATGCATAAAATATGTGCATATTTTATGTATCAGTGATTTTAATGGTCATATTCTAATATCTCTGACGGCTCGATGGTAAAGAATCCATTTGCCAGTGCAGGAGACCAGAGTTCCATCCTTAGGTCGGGAAGATTCCCTGGAGAAGGAGGTAGCAACGCACTGTAGGATTCTTGCCTGGGAAATCCCACGGACAGAGGAGCCTGGCAGGCTACAGTCCATGGGGCAGCAAAAGAGTCAGACATGACTTAGCAGCTAAGTAGCAACTATATTCTAATATCCAGCTTTTCTAAGGCTTTGTGCCACAAAACCCAGAGCAATTCAGACCAAAATCTGAAGGTAATGACTCTGGGACTCTCCTTCAGCCTCAAACTCTCTCCTGGCATCCTGACTTCTCACCACCCCGATGCTGGGTGTTCCACAGGCATCGCAGACCCATCATTGCCTGCTTCTCCATCTCGTTAATCCTTGGTCAAGGGTGGGGCCAGAAAGTCAGCTCCATGATATAAAATATCTGGGTGATATTTACCTTTCTGTTCTTCAGATATGAAGTCCAACGTCATCAAGATCTGTCTTTAATCTCTAAAATCCTAACAAGAGCTTATCTAAGATCTTCTCACTGCCTTAGTTTGGAAACACATATTTTATTTAAATTATCCATTGTTGTAACATCAGTCTCCTAACCAGTTTCTCAAAGTCAGTTGTTCTGTCTTCATTTAAAGAAACCAAGCAAAATGAAGCAGTACCGCCACCCTAGATCCAAGCTTCTAGCACCCACAGCCTATGGCAGCCTCATCACTATCTCCATCTTGTTTGTCTTTGAGGCATTCTCCCATTTTACAAACCCCAACCCTATGTAGGCACTTTTGCCCCTGCCTAGAAAGTCTTCAGGGCTTTCTCTAGCTGGTCAACCTATTGTTTAAAACCAAGCTCCAGAGTTTCTTCATCTGTGCATGTTTCATCACAGCCCATTTAATTTTGCATCCTTCACTCTATGCCTGTGCATTTCTATCTTCCCTTTAGTTCATGCACATGACATGAGAAAGGATGATGTCTCTTCTTCTTGTTATGTTCATGATGCTTCATATATAGTAGGGCAGTGAATGCACAAATGACATTTTTATATAGCATATGATGCTGTCCTCTGAATTGAATTTGTTAATTAAAATTTAGCAGAGTGTTAAAGTGGAAATTTCAGTTGAGGCACTATCAGATTGACAGATGTCATATTCCAGGATGAGGTGCAAGAACTTGAGGCTAGATTTCAGAAGGAAGAGAAAACCAAGGGCGTGACTCATGGCCCCTCACCACCCCTTACTCATCTGATGATCTGAACGCTAGGAAGAAGCCAGGACAGGGAGGCAGGATTTTTCTAGTGCGAGTCTTGGGTACCATGAGGAATGAAGAGCTTTCTCTCCTGGCTCAGGTCAGTTCTAACTCAGAAGCCTGGGTATCCGTGGTTTGTATTTTGGCAGGCATGGTGAGCTAGCATCTGGCTCCCTCCTGAGAGATGCTCGGGGTGAGAAAAGGAGCGGCAGCCAGCATGGTGTGTCTGAAGAGCTTGACCATTTGGGTGAAGAAGGTGTGACTATACCCCACAGACCCAACATGAGCCCTGAGCCTAGATCAGATTCGTGTTACCCAAACTGCTGTTAAAGAGGTCTCCTTAGAGATGCACCATCCACCTGATGCCTGCTTTCAGAGGAAGGAAATTCAGAGGCCATTGGGACAGAGTCCTGATTTCTAAGCTGCTGCCTCTCAGGTTCTCAGCTGCCTTTCTGTAATTAGCTCTGTGATGTTGGAGTCCCAGCTTTGCCAAGGTTCCCTGACTCTTCTGCCCAAAGTTCCAGCAGAGGAGGAAGCGAGGTAGGAGGAAGGAGGGGGTGCCAACTTTCTCTTTGCACCTTTCATGTCAGGAGCTTGTAAGCAATGCTGCTTCTTCCCTGTAGCAACTGTTGAACAGCTCTTGATTTCAGTTTCTGGCTTCATCTGCGTTTCTAGAACCACGTTTCTATTCCCTCTCCCCTAAGCAGCACTCCCGCCTCCAAGGTCTGAGTCCCAACTCCTGGGATGTCCTTCTAGCTCTTGAACCATGAACACCAGTGAGTAACACCTCGTTGCAGGGCCGGGCTCCAGCTCTGCAAATGTCCTCCCCTAAGCTTCCATGTTCTCAGGGTCCCAACCTTCGTTCCCAGAAGGAATTTCTAATCCATCTCCTAGGTTAAATTTTCTCTGTTAAAATAGCTACTGTATTTTATGCATTCCTGTCTGAATTTTGATTGATAAAAATAGGGCTACATTTCCCACATCAAGAGAACTGGAGGTGTGAGTCCTCTGAAGTAGGGAGACTGTGAAGAGCCCACAAAAGCACCTGGTGAGAACCGGTCAGCCTCAAACACCTGCTGGGCCACAGCCTGCGGGTGCCGGCTTCCGGGTGAGTTCAAGTAAGCCCTCTCATCACCTCTCCCCTCCCTTTCCAAACTCCCTATCCTTGAAGGAGCCAGGAATTGGAGCTAGTGACAGGAGAGAGAACAGGAGGCGGCCTGCAGGTCTAGCTGGGGATGACACCTCAACTTCACTCATTTCTAGGTTTGTTACCACATGGAAAAGGACCGAGCCATGATTTAACTACTATATGGTTTTGTGACACCAAGGAGCAGAATTTTTTCCACTTAAAAGTGATTCCCCAAATATGAAACCTGCCTTAAATTAATACCAGGAACAAAGAGTTGAATTAGTCCACTGAGCAGGGGTAAGGGCAGAGGGGACCCAAGGATGGCACACTCAGTTATTATGGTGGGGACATGAAGCATGCATGCGTGCTAAGTCATTTCAGTCATGTCTAACTGTGACCCTATAGACCATCCCCCTCTTGGCTCCTCTGTCCATGGGATTTTCCAGAGAAGAACACTGGAGTGGATTGCCATGCCCTCTTCCAGGGGATCTTTCTGACCCAGGGATTGAACCCGTGTCTCTTACATCTCCTGCATTGGCAGGCGGGTTCTTTACCATGGCACCATCGGGACACAGAGAGATGGGTAAATGAGGAATGCATAGACAGGAAGTCCCTCAGGGGACTGAGGCCAGCCTGCGATTTTATAGGAGCATTGAATGGCTCAGGGCACTGAGGTGGACAGGAAAGCCACTGCATTTCTGTTTTCTCCACTGGCCCAGAGGTGCCATCCTGCTTGGCCACAGGGTTCTGCGTCACGTGCTCTTAGGGCTCAGGGGAACTGGACTGGAGAATGCGCCATATGATTGCATTTATCGCTCACCTGTCTGTCTACATGTCTGGACTGGAAACTCCCTAGGACAAAGGTGGTGTGTGGTCACCAAGTTCTCCTAGCAGAGGGCACCGGGTCTGAAAATGCCCAGTCGTGAGTATCTAGCTGTTAAGTGATAAGAGCCGGAGCAGAGGTTTGTGGGGAGATAGAAGAACGACGTAATTCTATGTGAGGCACCTGGGGTGGGGATCAGAAATCTGGACGGAGAGAGGACACTGAACTTGCTTGCAGGATTCCCAGAGATCAAGGGGAAGACAGGGAAATGCATTGGAAGAAACGCGGAGGGGTGGAGAGGCTGGGCCCACGGTGGGTGCCCCTTGGGGCTCTGGGCAGGCAGGTGGTGAGGGTTCTCCTGATGTCTGGGACTTTATCTTTCTGCAGAAGGTGGGCAAAAAGGAGTAAGACACCCGGGCACCACGTTTCCACTGCGGTCAGCTCACTCTGGCCTCCTGGCGCCAGGGATCCTGAAGGCTGCAGACCCCCGGCAGGAGGGATAGAGGCAGTTCCTGGCCCAGAGCTCGCTGCCCTCTCTCCGGAACTGTTTTTTCTCCGCCGCTCTCTGAAAGCCTTATTGATTGCTCAAAGCGAACTGCCTCAGCCCACGGTTTCCTCAACCCCCAGAGCAGCTTGCATTTCCTCTGACGTGGCCTCTGTCCTCTCCCTTCCCCCAGGAGGCCTGGGGTTTTTACATTTCAAATCCTTGACAGCTGGGTGAACTTCTGCTTCCGCCAGAAGAAGGACCCTTTGCTGTTCACAATGGCCGGCCAGTGGCACCGGGGCTATTTTATCTCCAGCTGTGAGAGAGGCTTTTTCAAACGGCCGGGAGAAGCTGCTGTCCAGCTGCGGCACCTCGCCCTCTCGCGGGGCTCTGCATGTTAATCAGCGGCCTCTCACTGCGGCGTTTGTGGGGTGGCGGCAGGTGCGCGCCTTCCCCCAGCCACCCGAGCATCCCCGGAGGCCTTCCGCTCAGGCAGGTGAGCCCAGGCGTGACGTCATTGCAGGTGTGCGCTCCACGCGCCTGAGCGCGGCCAGGTCCATCTTGGTGCCCTCAGGTATCCCAACCCACGACTCTGCTCTGAGTCAACACTAAGGTATAGGGCCTCTCACACAGTGCATAAAGCCAGAATCCTGGACACACTGGAGAAATACACAGGACACTCAGAGGGTGACAGAAAACCTGGACAAACTCGAGTGCACGCCCTGATTCTGTTCTCTGGCTGGATGACATCTGGGGGCACCCAGCTTCTCCCCACACACCCACTATGCATCCCCTGCTCAGAGCCTTTGCTCAGCCCAGTCCCTGGTTTGGAAAACTTTCTGCGTCCATACAACTGTCCCGTCTGTTGAATCTCATTCATCTTTAGAATCCTGGCTTACCTGGCTGTGCTTTCCAAACTTTTCCCAAACTTTCTGGATAGCCAGGTGCTTCCTCAGGATATTTTGCTTCTCTTTAGTATGAATAGCAAGGATTCATAATCATTGAGTTATTACTAAGTATCAAGTGCCAATGTCTTTCAGGTCCATTCATCTCCTAGTCCTCTCAGCACGGGGCTTGGTTTGAATCATTATTTTACATACAGAACCAAGGCACAGAGACCCGCCGATGTTGGCTGGACACTGGCAAGGCCTCCATAGGAGCCAGTGGGACAGGTGTGACCCCACTGCATTATCTAGTGCAACTGTATTTCATGCGGCTGAAGATACCTCCCTCCTAGTCCAGGATCTCCCTGAGGACTGGGTCCCGGTGACAGTCATCTTTGTGTGCTCTGCAGTGCCTACCCTTGTAGACATGGAAGAATACATGGGCTCGAGAGAGAGTGGCACCCACACCACACCCGGAGCTATAGTCCATGCTTCTGTGTCAAGTATCTGTGGATGCCACCCAACCATCCAGCAAGAAGCATTTTGGCATCTCTACTCTGAATATTCATTAAAAGGAGTGATGCTGAAGCTGAAGCTCCAATACTTTGGCCACATGATGTGAAAGGCCAACTCACTGGAAAAGACCCTGATGCTGGGAAAGACTGAGGGCAAAAGGAGAAAGGGGCAACAGAGGATCAGATGGTTGGATAGCATCACTGACTCAATGGACATGAATTTGAGCAAACTCCAGGATATAGTGAAGGAAGCCTGGCATGTTGCAGATCATGGGGTCACAAAGAGATCAGCACAGCTGAGTGAGTAACAGCAACAAATATGTGGGTTGGACTGGACGGTAGGAAGGAAATGTATTAAAGCCTCTTTTCCTTGTACTTGGAAGAAATACAATTGCCCTTAAGTACAAATAAAGTATGTTCTACACAGAAAAAAATTAGAATCTATAAGCTATTAGTACTAGTGAAAGACTTCACATATTGATTCAACAGTGTGAGAGTGGTTATAGTGGGTATCCCAAGTACAGCAATGAGTAACACAGAAAGTGTTGCCCTTGTGGGACCAGTCATTAATTTAAAATATATTTATAATTTATCTGATGATGATAAATGATCTAGAGAACTATGAAGCCTAACAAATTGAATTATATATTTTAAAAAATGTATGTGGTGGATAGAGAAAGCCTTGTGTAGAGCCTTGAAGGAAATATGGGAACCGGTGGACACCTAGGGGAGGTCCTTCTAGTTTGGGAGGACATGAGTGTGAGTGGTCTGAGGGGGTTAGTATCCCTGGTATGCTGATCACAGCAAAGAAAAAAGTGAAGCCACAGGAACCAACGCAAGTATAACACCTGATGAGATGAAGGCAATAACGTGGGGCCAGATCGCATGATACCTTGGAGCTCCTTGAAAGGTTTGGCTTTTACTTTGAGTGAGATGGAGGCGACCAGAGGGTTTTGAACATTCTACCATTCATCTTATAGAATTACCTTGTCTTCCTTCCTAAAAACACAGGGTGGTCAGTGCAGAAGCAGGGAATCAGCTAGGAGGTTAGGGCAATCATCTGGGAGAGAAATGTCTGTGGCTTGGACCAGAGGTGATGTGGGAGGTGTGAGATATGATTGGTTTCTGACTTTATTCTGAAGGAAGAGCTGACTGGATTTTCAACAGTTTTGATGTGGTATATGTGGTTTTAGTTTATAAACTGGAAGAATGGAATTTCCATTTACTAAGATCCCAAATACTGTAGAAAGGAGTAGGTTTGGAAGAGGAGAGTGCTCAGGAACTTCATTTTGCACATATTAATTTTGGATATGGAAGCAGTCATTTTGGGCCAGGCTTATGCTATGGTAACAAAAACAAATCTCAATGGCTTAAATTTATGAAATTTAAAGTTTAATTCCCCCTGATACATGTATTCCCCATGGATACCCCACCCACCGTAGACCGGACGGTTCTCCAGGACAGCTTCTTTCTGTGCTCCGGTTTAGTGATAGAACTCTGCCATTTCTTCTTGTGTTCATCACACTCACTGATGAAGGGGAGAGCTGGAGGGCATAAGTGGGCAGGCCCTTCCTACTGCTGCTGCTTGGGGTGGAGGCGGTGGTGGATTGCCCTCGATTCCCTGTGAGGTCTGAGGTCATCATCCCCCTTGATGTTACAGAGCTGGGTATAGATGGATCACCCCCAAAGCCCTTCCCAGTGAATTGTCTCCAGGAGAGAGAACCATCTAGCCTAAGAAATGCCCCTCCCCAGAGGCAGCCCTCTTCCAGTAACAGTTGACATGGCAGAACAACAAGGATGCTCTTAACTCCATTTAGACAAACTCTGGCTGGTCATCCAGCTCCCGGGCCCTCGTGGAATCAGCTGAGGCTCTGCTGTAACTGAGCCAGTCAGTTCTCCACTCCTCCCCGTTCTTCTCTCACTCCCTTACAGGGGAGTCTCTGTAGGCTTGACCCCAATAAGCTCCTGCCTCAGACCTCTGTGACTCCTTTTCCTAGGGAAACCTGAGATATGTCTGGAGAAGGAAAAGGCAACCCTCTCAAGTATGCTTGCCTGGGAAATCCCCCAGACAGCAGAGCCTGGAGGGCTACAGTCCATGGGGTCGCAAAGAGTCAGACACGACTGAGCGACTAACACTTAGTAAGACATGTGGCATATTTCTCACTTTCTTGTCAAGAAGTAGTCATGTTCTCCTACCTCAGTGAAAGCGTTAGTGAGGAATACGGTGTGTGCCTGGAAGAGGGACAGACTGGTGAACAGTTACAATGTCCATGAAATGGCCCTTTCGAGTGTAGAGCTTAGGGCCCATGTCTAGACTGGAGATAGTAATCTTGGGTGATACTTAAAGGTGAAAACCAGGTGACATCCCCTAATAATTGAAGGTGGATAGAGCTCACTCCGTTTGAGAACTGAGCTCTGGGTACATGATCATTCAGAAATCTAAGAGCTGAGAAAGAACCAGGAAAGGAGAGAAGCTATGTATAGTATCTGCCTGGCAACTACTCAAATTCTCACCCTTGTGCACAAGAAAACACGTATGTGAATAGACATCGCAGCACTTTTACTTCATTCTTTTTCAATACAGAATAATGGAACAACCAAATAGCTATCAACACAAGGAGGAAAAATCATGGCAAAAAATCAGAAGGCAGTATAGGACTTTGCAGTTAGAATAGATGGCATGGAGTTGCATGCATTAATATGAATAAATCTCCAAAAGCAGAATGTTGAACGAGAGCAGCAGTTCTCGCCATCATACATGTAACATGATATCATTTATATGAAGCTTAAAAACATTGGAAACAATTCCATCTATTGCTTTTGGAGACACATCTGCATATGAACAGTCTGACACACATGGAACGCTGTGCATTCCATCCGGGGGAGTGGAGTGGGAAGAAGTTTGCACACTCATATGCGTATGTTCTCCTCTGCTATTATTAGAATCCCTGAAACATTTTACATAAAAAGATGCCTTCCCATCTTGCTGTTCTAAAGCACATAAAATTTTAATAAAATCAGCTCTTTTAGGTGACTTAGGTAGCAGCAGATTGTAAAATCATGGATAAGCGGGACCTTTGATTCACCTGGAGATTACCGAAGTATTCTCATGACAACAGTACAATATGGTTTTAATAAACCATGCCACTGTTTAGCCTGCACAGTGACTGAGATGGTGATAAGCTTGCATATGCATTATTTTACTTCATCCTCACATTGATCCTGGAGTAGTGATTATTACCTTGTGTTGCAGATGAGGAAACTGATGAATAAACCCCATATCTGACAGTGGTACAACCAGAACTTGAGCTATCTCAGTATGACTCTAAAAAGCATCCTCTCAGTTGCAATACTCCACCCGTTTCTCTGTTCCATGTGCTTCTCCATTATCCTCCATCACGTGGAAGTGAGCTTGAAAGAGTCTTAGGAACATCTCTGGTCCTGCTCCTCTCCTGCCTCAAGGACCAAATCCTGGAGTGGCAACACACCCATCATCAAGTCTTCTCTCCCAGGTTCCAGGGAGCAATGAACCCACTTCAGTCTTCTATATCCATTCTGCATATTTCTTGGTAACAGTTCAGTTCAGTTCAGTCACTCAGTCGTGTCCGATTCTTTGTGATCCCATGAATCGCAGCATGCCAGGCCTCCCTGTCCATCACCAACTCCCGGAGTTCACTCAGACTCACGTCCATTGAGTCAGTGATGCCATCCAGCCATCTTATCCTCTGTCGTCCCCTTCTCCTCCTGCCCCCAATCCCTCCCAGGATCAGAGTTTTTTTCCAATGAGTCAACTCTTCGCATGAGGTGGCCAAAGTACTGGAGTTTCAGCTTGAGCATCATTCCTTCCATAGAAATCCCAGGGCTGATCTCCTTCAGAATGGACTGGTTGGATCTCCTTGCAGCCCAAGGGACTCTCAAGAGTCTTCTCCAACACCACAGTTCAAAAACATCAATTCTTCGGCACTCAGCCTTCTTCACAGTCCAACTCTCACATCCATACATGACCACAGGAAAAACCATAGCCTTGACTAGATGGACCTTAGTCGGCAAAGTAATGTCTCTGCTTTTCAATATGCTATCTAGGTTGGTCATAGCTTTTCTTCCAAGGAGNCTTCAGAATGGACTGGTTGGATCTCCTTGCAGCCCAAGGGACTCTCAAGAGTCTTCTCCAACACCACAGTTCAAAAACATCAATTCTTCGGCACTCAGCCTTCTTCACAGTCCAACTCTCACATCCATACATGACCACAGGAAAAACCATAGCCTTGACTAGATGGACCTTAGTCGGCAAAGTAATGTCTCTGCTTTTCAATATGCTATCTAGGTTGGTCATAGCTTTTCTTCCAAGGAGTAAGCATCTTTTAATTTCATGGCTGCAATCACCATCTGCAGTGATTTTGGAGCCCCCACAAAATAAAGTCTGACACTGTTTCCACTGTTTCCCCATCTATTTCCCATGAAGTGATGGGACCGGATGCCATGATCTTCATTTTCTGAATGTTGAGCTTTGAGCCAACTTTTTCACTCTCCTCTTTCACTTTCACCAAGAGGCTTTTTAGTTCCTCTTCACTTTCTGCCATAAGGGTGGTGTCGTCTGCATATCTGAGGTTATTGATATTTCTCCCGGCAATCTTGATTCCAGCTTGTGTTTCTTCCAGTCCAGCGTTTCTCATGATGTACTCTGCATAGAAGTTAAATAAGCAGGGTGACAATATACAGCCTTGACGTACTCCTTTTCCTATTTGGAACCAGTCTGTTGTTTCATGTCCCGTTCTAACTGTTGCTTCCTGACCTGCATACAGATTTCTCAAGAGGCAGGTCAGGTGGACTTGGTAACAGAGGGAATCTCAACTCCCATGTTTCCTCTTCTGGAGAAATTAATTTGATTGAACTGAACTTAAGATCGCAGACAGGGGTGATCTTGGAGAACTTGGCTTCATCCCTCTCAATTTACTGATCGAAAGGAAAGGCCAAAGAAGTGAAGAGGCTTCCTTGCTACAAACAGCTTCCTTCATTACTGGAACTCAGGGGTTCTCCATGCCGTTTGCACAGTGAAATGCCCTGGGGAAGTTAAACAGTTCTGTCTCCTGGCTTCAGAGCCAGGCCGTCTGATTCGGTTGGTCTGGGGTGGAACTTGGTGTTGGCAGTTGCTCGGCTTCCCCGGCTATTTCTAATGTGAAGCCGTGCTTGAGAACCTCTGCCTTTCTGTTTCCTTCTCACAGCACCCTCTCATACAGATCCCGGATGCAGCAACCAGGGAGCAGGGGTCGGGGCAATGCTTCTCATTTCACCGATAGAAAAGGGACAAACACTATTTAAGTTGCGTTTGGTCTTCAGATACTTTCTGAGGTTCATGCGTGCATGTGTGTGCCTAGTTGCTTCAATCGTGTCTGACTCTTTGCAACCGCATAGACTATATCCTGCCAGGCCTCTCTGTTCATAGGATTCCCTAGGCAAGAATACTGGAGTGGGTTACCATGCCCTCCTCCAGGGGATCTTCCTGACCCAGGGGTCAAACCTGTGTCTGTTATGTCTCCTGCACTGGCAGGTGGGTTCTTTCCCATTAGCACCCCCTGGGAAGCCCCTGCTGAGGTGCACATGAGATTCTATTACATACAGGTCTTCTGTGATGCTAGTGGGTTGGCCAAAACATTTGTTTGAGTTTTTCTGTGACATCTTATGGAAAAACCCAGAAGAATTTTTTTGGCCAATTCAATAGTTTTTATTTAGCGCATTTTTTAAGAGGTAAAGAAAACAATAAAGCTCTGTTTTTAGTAGCTACAAACGGAATGCATTTGAGAGTAATGGCAATTCAGAATATCCAGATTTGGATTTAACTCTGTTTCAGAAATCTGTAGAAGCCTGAGCTCAGTTACCACATATCTGTAGTTTTAAAGGCAGGGTCATCAAACTTTCTCTGTAAAGGAGATATAGTAATCATTTTACTTACATCTGCAGGCCATGCAGTTTCTGTATCTGCTCAACTCTGCCTTTGCAGCACGAAAACATAGATAAAGACATAAAAACGGGTGTGATTGTGTTTCAACAAATCCTTATTTAACAAAACCCTTTAGGGGCTGAATTTGGCCCCCTCCATAGTTTCTCAACCTCTTAAGTGTCAGTCTGAAATAGATACTGTTTAATAATGATCCAACTCATACAAAATGTAATTAAAATGTGTCTCGTGTCATGGTGGGTTTCTGAAATTAAGAAAATGTCTCCAATGTTGTTTTAACATTTTACTCATTTATCTAGAAGACCCTAATAAAGAGAACAGTGTTTATTCCAGAGTCATTTTGCACCTTTATATCTTTTAACACCTCATACCTTTAGGGCACTTTTGAAAAGTTTCTATTTTTTCATCTTCATTAAAAAATTAAAAAAAGAGAGAGCAGAAGTAGGTTGCTAAACTCCAGAAGCAGTCAAATAACTACTTGGAAAATGGAAAGGCAGTGAACAGTCATTTCATGATTTCAGTTTTACGTTTGCTTCATTACAGAACATACATAAAACTTTCAGTCCAGTGGCATTGTCTGCATCATAGTTTTCAGTTTCAGCCCAAACCACTGCCGCTTATGAAAGCTTGGCCTTGCTCGATTTAGGCCTTCGAACAAACCTAGAAAAGTAGTTGCTAGAATGAAAAGAATTCTTGCTGTGTTTTGAGCTTTGCTGTAAGAGGTTGGAAGGAAGGAAAATGCCTTGCCTTGCTAGTCCCTCAGCTTCAGAATGACTGTCTGAATTCTAATAGCATCTCTTGGCTCCCCAGTGCCAAGAAGAAGAGGATAAGGTGCTCTGGGGACCCTGCTATGACTTGCCCCGCAACCCAGCAGTAAATAAAGTGAGCACTCATTTTACACTAAGAGAAAGCCACTGTCCAAAAGTAAGGGAGTGAATGAAGCCAGAACTGCCTAGATGGAGTTGGCCAAAAGCACTCCACATGAAACAATGTTCAAGGCTTGGAAGGAACTGCTCCAAATACGTGGCCTGGATTTGGGGTGTTCAGGGAGCCAGGCACTCACTCAACCCACATAAGCTAATAGCAGATCAGAAACTCAGGCTGCAACAGAATCAGATGGAATTTGTGAACAAAAAGTCAGGTAGGGCCGTGCCTATCTGGAGTCCAACCCAGACTTCCGGATGACTGTCCTGAGCCAGAGGAAAGTGCAGGAAACTCTCAGCTTGGCTTCAGATCTTGCCTTGTTTCCTTGTCATCACTGCTTTTTCACATTGCGGCACTTTTCACTTAGCCTGTGTTCTCGTCTGGCTCTTTCAACAAATAGAAGTTGAGAGATACTTATTTCTAGACAAGAATTGTTTTTATAAATTAACTCTTTTCTTCCATTCTCATGATATTAACTGCTTGAAGTGTAAAATTAGATAAAGTGAAGCTGTGATTTGGTGCTTAGTGTAACATGCAAGCCATGGGATCTAAATTTATATAGACCCAGGTTGTAATCTAGTTTTTTTGGCTTACTAAATATATGACTTTTAGAAATTAACTCATTGAGCTTTGGTTTCCTCATCTAAAATATGGGAATGTCAGCACATAGCTCGTAAGGTTTCTGTGCAGCAGTTAAGTAATATGGGTAAGGTTCTTAGATCCTAGCATATAGGAGTTGTTCAGTAAATGCAGACATGGTGATGATGGTGGTGACTATGACAGTGGCATCTGCAGAGGTGGGGTCATCCTGTTTAGCATAAATGCACAATGATAAAGAAAAGATAGATTGGTAAAGACAGACAATAATTTCTGAGTCTCTTTTTCATCAACAGGCCTCATAACATACCAGTAAGATTTTCCAGAATTATAGATCCAAGCATGCTCAAAGTAAAGGACAACAAAAAGCCCACCTTACCACTAAATATGGGCTTCCCAGGCATTCCAGTGGTAAAGAATCTCCCTGCAACGCAGGAAACATGGGTTCAATCAAGGGTTGGGAAGATCCCCTGGAGAAGAAAATGGCAACCCGCTTCAGTATTCTTGCCTGGAGAATTCCATGGACCGAGGAGGCTGGTGGGCTACAGTCCATGGGGTCACAAAGAGACAGACATATCTTAGCAATTGTTTATGGGGTCACAGAGTCGGACACGACTTAGCGACCAATGAACAACAACAGAAACCGCGTTGCATAGCCCTAGTGATTCTTCACTTCTTCCTGCTCTCAAGTCATGGATCATCAAGAACCAAAGGCCAAACCAGTTTATTAAATACTCTGGCAGCAGGAGTAAGAGACTTGATCATTTGCTTGTTGACTTAGTCCCAGGAGCCCAATTGGCCAGCCATGAGCTCTTGGTTGCAGCATTGCTTTTAAAATCCTATGACTGGTTCAACCAGCAGCTCCAGAAAAACTAAGATTAACTGTAGTGCGAAATATCCACTTCCTGTGAACCGTATATTGTCATGTTTGCACTTCAGTTTTGCTGAGTGCTAAAAGAACTGTGTTGGTACTTAAAGGAAATACCCTCTGATTCATGGCAGTAGAAAGGGTTATGTAACTGATGGTGTTTTCCAGCAAGAAGATGTATTTATTTATTCTTTCCTTAAATATTATTGCTGAGATTCCTCTCTGTGCCAGCTCCTGTGGTTGGCATGGCAAATAGGTAGAAATACCATTTTGCACATTTGAACTTGAAGAACAGGGATAAACTGATGGTGTTTTCCAGCAAGAAGATGTATTTATTTATTCTTTCCTTAAATATTATTGCTGAGATTCCTCTCTGTGCCAGCTCCTGTGGTTGGCATGGCAAATAGGTAGAAATACCATTTTGCACATTTGAACTTGAAGAACAGGGATAAGATAAGAAATGTCCTTGGCCCACTGTTTCAGTAGTTGGCTTTCAAGACAGGATAGATCATTTGGTGTTAGAAAGAGCCCTTGCCCTAGACGTTTTTGATATTCCATAGGCTGTCACCTACACATCTTGGCACAAAACAGCAAGCAGACCAAAGAGGAGGACTATTCTTAAGGTAAAGGGAAGAATATACAGGTGGGACCATGACTGTGTGCAAATCTCGATATTAGAAGAACTGGCACAGGATGGGTATGCATGTCAGAACTCTTGTTTTGTGTCTTCTCCCTGGAATAATCGCTCTCCTGGACAAGCGATTATTCGAACAGCCACTGATGAAGAGAGGGCTG
Organism: Oreotragus oreotragus; assembly: GCA_006410675.1. Taxonomy (NCBI): domain Eukaryota; kingdom Metazoa; phylum Chordata; class Mammalia; order Artiodactyla; family Bovidae; genus Oreotragus; species Oreotragus oreotragus. The sequence continues at coordinate 44,660 of SJYX01020996.1, read as the reverse complement.
GAAATGGATTGCTGTGGAGGTTTCATGACATTTCCTCTCATCAGACTTTCAACCCAGCTCATCATGGTTTAGCAGCTTCAATGGGATTATTGATTTGCAGAAAGTGAGAAAAGTTTTCTCAATAGACAGTGATAAACAAAGGAGATTGTTACAATAAGGATAATTCTGGAGTCCCACATCAGATATAATTTCACCAAAGAGAATGAAAGAGAGTATTGAGAGAGAGAAAGTGTGTGTGTGTGTGTGTGTGTGTGTGTGTGTGTGTGCCCACAGGCACACGCCATTATGCTGTGGTCAGGCAGCTGTTTTTCCTATTTTTTTAAATTAACATTTTTAGAAACATTTCACACTCATGGTTTGTTTTTACATCCTCTGGTTCTCTTTTCTTTTTTTATCACTAAAGTCTCTGCCTGTGTGTATTCCACAAACACATACACTTACGTATTTTCAAAGCCCCAAAACACATTTTTTTTATCACCCTCTAACTCTAACTTAAAGTAACATAGCATTGTCATCTCCTCTTATTTCAAATAATGCTCATCCATTAATCAGCACTAAAAATTGTCTTCCATGTTTGTGATCTTGCTGATCATACCATGACATGCTTATACAGAAACTTATAATGAAGGCATTCTATGTGAAGAATACTATGGTGTTCATTAAGTCAAGTGACCTCGAATACATGTGAGGAAGCTGAGTCTCCAAGACTTTAAGTAAGTCTATTAGTCACATGATTGATATATGTCTTGTTCAACTAAATAGATTCTTGTTTGTTTTCCTTTCAGAGTTAAATATTTGGCAGAATAAAATGAGGCCTAGAAAGCAGATAGCATCAATTTTATTTTGTTCTCTCTTTAACTTTCATTTCTAAGTTTTAAGATTAGAAACCACTAAGTAGCTCATTTCTGCCACCACTGCCAACAATATTTCTCCTTTGTGGTACAACTATGCCCTGTGACTTAATTTCTTTGGGGCAGGGTGAGATAGTTATATAACAAGAAAACCTGATATGTAAAAAAGGCTCAAAATGCGATAGAAGCTTATTTCTTGCTCAGATAAAAGATAACTCAGCTGTTTCTATTCAGTGGTACAGTTAGAGTTGCAAAGGTCCAGGCTTTCTCTCTTGGGGTTCCATCTGCCACAATACATGATTTCCAAAGCTGCAGGTGGTGGTGGTGGTAAGGTTATTATGACACACAGTAAAGGAGACAGGTATGGAGCAAGATGTACGTAGTTTTTTTTGTTTTTGTTTTTTTTTTTAATGGGTCAAACTTAGAAATTGTATAACGGTATACACAGCTATTCTACCCAGGCTTTATTGGCTGGAACTCAGTTACACAGGCACAGCCTAACTGCAAGGGATCCTGGTAAATGTAGTCAGATTATGTACATGTGCATGTGTGCATGTATGTGTGGAAATGGAATGATAGTCTATGCATGCTTTCTTGCAAAGTTCCTTTTACTATATTAGATCATTATTTGTATTGGGTGCACAAAGTTCCAACGAAAGAATATTCTGTGTTTTATTCAACTAGTCAACATGATTGAATCCAGCTCTTGAAGCCCGGTAAAATCTTACTTCACTCTGTGATGATATGTCTTAAATATTTGAATTTTGTGGATAATTGAGACTTTACCTTCCTAAGCACCATTTTCATCAAAATTTGAAGCAATGGAGCTCTTTCTGGGTGTACTACACAGGTGGATGGCTTACCAGAAATCATTACTGAACAGAACTGATCGATTTTCTTGGGACTGTGGCAGGGACAGTGGGGCTTCCCAAGCCCTGGGTTGGTTTCTGTGTTTCCTGGTCTTCTTGAGCAGCTAGCTCTTGTCTCTGGGCTGTGGGTGTAAGCCATACCAGCTAACTCTGAACCAGAAATAAAAGACTGGCCATGAACCTCAAGCTGTTCTGCCCAACAGGGTGACCAAGGAGGGCTCAGATCAAAGTGGTGGACACACTGGAGCAAAGCAACAAGAACTGCTGAATTACGACATGAAGGAGGATGACCCTGGAGAACTGCCAAATTTAGAGCAGAATTTTCATGACTGGGGAGTGCAGGCCTTCATTGCTTTAACCTCTTAAGAGACAGGAACACATTCTATCCTGACTACTGAAATATTCATTCGATAGGTGGGCTGCCATCTATGGGGTCTCACAGAGTCGGACACGACTGAAGCGACTTAGCAGTAGCAGTATTTAAAATGTTAATTATATTATTTTACTGTATGAATTAATATTAGTTTATATTTCTGTACGGCACTTAGAGTTTTCATAAGGTTTTCCTGCTGCTGCTGCTGCTGCTAAGTCGCTTCAGTTGTATCCAACTCTGTGCGACCTCATAGACGGCAGCCCACCAGGCTCCCCATAGGAGTTGGTGATGGACAGGGAAGCCTGGCATGCTGCAACTGATGGGGTCGCAAAGAGTCAGACATGACTGAGCGACTGAACTGAGCTGCAGCCACTCTACAATTTACTGAACATTTATGAGTTAACACTGTTTACTTTTAAGTTCTTTGGTCTTCTTTTCATGGGATGTTCATGTTTGTTGATATCCCTTCTACCCTATGGCTGCTTTGCACACTCTCTTGTATGATTTTAGCAGGCAACTTCTAAATATACCTTTATTTGTAAAGGAAAAGTAAATTGTCTCAGAATGAGAACCTGAGAACCCACTTCTGAGCCAGCTATTTACTTCCACACATAGGCGGTGCACTTTTCATTTTCCATCATAAACATTTCTTCTTTGCGCTGAATGGTAGTTCATGTCCGTCTAGCTTTAAGAGTGGCTTTGTTTCATTTCTTGGCTTCTCTAGGTTTTATTTGACTTAATCTCTTTCCTTGCTTCCTACCTACACATTCCTCAGGTATGATGACAAGAAGGAAATTAAAGCTCCAACAGTGAGGTAAGTGAGCGGATATGGAGAGAACTGTATCCTGGTCTTGGTGATAACTGTGTCCAGTGCAACCGAAGGCAGGTCATGGTCTGGAGTCCATGTTTTTCTCAGTAAAATGACAGGACTGGATTAATTATCAAGAAGATTTTCTATATACCAGATTATCTGTTTCTGATTAATATAAGCAGTCTCCGGAGATTGAAAAGCTGTTCAGATTGTATAATTGAGGAGCAGAAAAGTAATGGTGGATGGACTGTCAGTGTGTACAGTGAGCCGGTCCACATGTCACTCACTTAAGTACAGCATCTTGGAAGATTCTCAGTACTTCCATTTTATATGTGGGAAACTGAGGTTCAGATGGGAAAGCAGCATGTTCAGGGTCAGGTAGACTGAGGGATGAATCTAAGTATGTATGATTCCAGAGTTTCAACCCTTAACTCTTAAACTCCATTGTAAGCGAAAGAAACAGTGGCTAAATATGCCTCCAGGAAATGAAGGAACCTGCTGTTGTCTAGCTGCTCAGTTGTGTCTGTTCTTTGACACTCCTTTAACTGTAGCCTGCCAGGCTCCTTTGTCTATAAGATTTCCCAGGAGAGAATATTGGAATGGGTTGCCATTTCCTTCTCCAAGGGATCCTCCTGACCCAGGGATTGAACCTGTGTCTCCGGCACTGCAGGCAGTTTCTTTATTGCTGAGCCACCATAAAGCCCAATAGGTACTGTAGTTCTCACAATCCAGGCCATTCTCTATGCTGTTATGTGGAAGCTCTTTTGCACAGACACTGGTGCTCTGTCCTTGGACTCATTGTCAAGTACAACAGTGGCCCCTGTGGCTGCTGGCTGACTTGCCCTCCTCCTGAGGATTCAGTGGGGACAAGGGGATCCCACAGCCACTGAGAGCTCATTATACATGGCACCTCAGGCCTCACAAGCTTCATGGCCACATTGGTCTGCATGAACTCCGTGGTCCCCCATGGCTGATGGGGGTCACGTTGAGGTGGGCCCATGTACACACCATGCACACAAAGTCTATGCACAGCCTTGAAACACTGAGTGTGCAAAGCCCCAGTTGTATAAGTGGGCTTCTAGCAAATCTGCCCACCTTTGCCGCGAGGGACACCCTATCTTTGTTATCTTGGTGGGAAAGTCTGCCCTTTGCTCTGGAAGCGGATATTAAAGCCCAGGAATGCTGTGTACGTGTTCTTGGAAACAGTTTGAGATGCATGAGATGTCACTGCGAGTTGGCAGTTGACGCTACCTGAAGTTTGGACCAGAAAGAAGGCTGAACAACGAAGAACTGATGCCTTTGAACTGTGGTGCTAGAGGACTCTTCAGAATCCCTTGAACTACAACCCTGTATGCAAGACAGCAAAAGAGATACAGATGTGTAGAGCAGACTTATGGACTCTGAGGGAGAAGGAGAGGGAGAGGGAGAGGGTGGGATGATTTGGGAGAATAGCATTGAAATATGTATACTATCATGTAAGAAATGAATTGCCAGTCAACGTTCAATGCAGTATGCAGGATGCTTGGGGCTGGTGTATGGGGATGATCTGGAGGGAAGATGTGGGGTGGGAAGTGGGAGGGGCGTTCATGTTTGGGAGTTCGTGTAAAAAAATAAATAAATACAAAAAAAAAAAAAGATCAAATCAGTCAATCCTAAAGAAAATCAACACTGAATATTCATTGGAAGGATGGCTAAAGCTGAAGCTCCAATACTTTGGCCACTTGCTGAGAAGA
>SJYX01020996.1:14869-35715 GCA_006410675.1 Oreotragus oreotragus | reverse complement strand
GTATACTATCATGTAAGAAATGAATTGCCAGTCTATGTTCAATGCAGGATGCAGGATGCTTGGGGCTGGTGTATGGGGAGGATGTGGAGGGAAGATGTGGGGTGGGAGGTGGGAGGGGGGTTCATGTTTGGGAGTTCGTGTAAAAAAATAAATAAAAATACAAAAAATAAATAAATAAATAAAATCTTTCTCCAGACTAAGATATCTGTAGAGATGTTTTGATTAGAGAAAAAGGAAGATACTTTAAATACTTTTATGATAGTGATTGTTTAAAAAAAAATAAAACCTCTTCTCGTTTTCTCATTTCAAGTCTACAATTTTTTTTTTAAGATCTGTGATGCCCATTACTGTGGTTTCCTTTGGAATGTGCAAAGAAACAAGTTAGGAGAAGATTTCCAGGCCTTGTAATCTTATCCAGCTGACAAATTCACCCGCTGCATACTAACCGCAGAGTCTGCAATGTGTAGTTGCGTAGTTTTCATTTTGGAGCCATTTTCTTTAATACATCGACTGGGGAACACACACATACACAGCATGAGAGCTGTGAGTTCAGTTTTCGTTGAGGATTGTAGCCTGGGAGACAGGCTCTTAGCTAACTCTGAGGAACTGCTCCAAAGAGGTGGGTGGGGAGGTCACTATATATGAGACTTTGGTAGAGGGGTTACGTGCATTCAGGCATACATCTGAGTAGAAAGTTGCTGCTTGTGACAAGAAGACGGTGTCTCTGTTAACGATTTTAGTGCTTTTCTAGATATGAGAAGATGAAAGGAATTGGGTTCGTAAAATTTACTCCCGAAAATATCTAACTATCTGAAGGCCTGTTCTGCCATATTTTTGCAGAGTACAAAGAGTGCTTCCTTCCTGAGCTTTACCCTGAAGTCCTTTCAAGCAGTGCTGGAGGTCAGCAACTGCAGTGGCCTCTAGTGACCCCATCCTCGTGGGGCCAGATGGTGTGAGACATTGTATAAGTTGGCAAATACATAAACAGGGCTGCCCTTATGGTCAAATTTGAGGACTACAATCCTACCAATGGACGTGGAAGGTGATTTCTTGCCTGCTGTTGTGTTTCATATACACAATTGATGCATGGCTCTTATGCGTTCAATGCTCCAAACCAGGGGGGAAATATGAAGGAAAAAAAGCCACAAAGTCGCTAATGTTTTTGACTAATGGAGGGATGATGTTGCATTACCCAAGGATCTTTCCACTCATATATCTGAGCTAGAAACCGTCTAAGGCCAGTCACATAGGGTGGACCGATGGCTCTGTCCCCAGTGGGAGCCCAGCTGCTGGCCCCTGAGTGGACCCCTCTCGGTCCAGCTTCCAGCTTCCGAGGGCTGATGGGGCAAAAAGGGCTTTTGCCGACGTGAGTGATTTGAGCTGAAGAATCTAAGCTTTTAGAGAACAGTGTTTCATATTTCATCTCAATCATTTGTGTGTGTGTGTGTGTGTGTGTGTGTGTGTGTGGTGTTTTCATTTTGTTGCCTTTTTTCCCTTGTGAAGAAACTTGCCATGTGGTATTTAAGGTGACCTAACTCTGGCGCGGAGAACGCTCAGTGTGGTTTGTCTTCCGCCCACGCGCAACTCGCCTTGCAGACTTGACGGGGATAGATCAGCCCCACAGAGGAGCAAACAAAAAACCAAAAATACCCTCCTCCAAAAAATACCCCACAGTGTGAAACTCTTTCTGAGAAAGAGTGGCCTGTTTCCTTAAAGTAGAAAAAAAAATAACAAAAATAGACTTTACTTAAGCCTCTTATTTACTCAGATGATATCAATGCTGCTTCTAGCACAACAGGACTCACTGTACCTGCTACCCAGAGATTTTTAGAAAGTCGGAGAGAAGAGACAGGAGCGGGGCTTTGCTGTGAGTTGTGCCTCTCACATTGCTCATTACAAGGTAAATGCATAATTACCAGCACACTCACTCAAGAGCAATACATTTTCTGGGAATATTTATAAAACAGTTATGTTTACATCAACTGTGCTATATAAGTAACAAATAATAATAACATTGTGAAGAAAATTAGCTGCTTAGATGCATAACATTTAATATGTAGTTCTGTATAATTAATATCCTGGCAATTTAATGTGTTACTCATTTTCTTTTTTTCCCTCCCCTTTCTCACGACGAAAGAAACAGAATTTGTTTAATTTCATATGGCATTTTCACGGTAGTACAGAGCCAAAATGTTTCACACCGGATTAATCTAATTTCCTACCCCATAACTTCGAAACTAGCCACTGGATTATTAATGCCCACTTAGATGACATGGAAATAACTATTTGTTCTTTGTTGTTACCTTTCATCTCTTGGCTAAATGTCCTGATAGAACCTCACAAGGCTCAGGGCAGCCCTCAGGAAAAGAACTATTTGGCCCCAAATGCCAAGAGTATTGAGGCTAAGAAAGCCTGAATTAGCTCATCGATCTTTACAACCATCCTGGAAGGCAGGGATCATTATTATTCTCTTCATTTCGTGCATGAAAAAACGTAACACACAGATGAGCCAAAAGATTGATCCAAGATAAAACTGCACAGCGCAAAAGGGCTTGAACTCCAGGCTTGAACTCAGGTCTTCAGAGTCTAAGAACCGCTGGCACACCTGCCTCTGCCCTCTTCTTTCAAAAGTCCTTTTTATACTGAGAGCTTGGCATTGGTTGCAGCATACACATATGTGCTGCACAAAAGTGTGCATGTATGTGTGTGTGCATGCACATGTATTTTCCTGACATCCAGAAGTTGGTCTCTGGGAGCCAGACATGTCTGACCCCACGCAGAAAAGACAAAGCAAGCCACATCACCTTTAGCCCCACCTCCAAGAGCCTGAAATGAAAAAGCCCCTACAGACCCCACCCCCTGTGCGTCACTTCCTGGCTGAGAATGTTTCGTCCCACCCACCAGCGGGTGAGGGGTCTATGAGCCCCCATCTCTGCATCAGCTGGGTCCCCTGGTCACAGGCCACTGGGAAAAGCCGTGGGGCCTCTCAAGGGACGTCGGTTCCCATGGAGGCCCGTCCTCTTTTCTGACGCATCACAGCTACCCATAGGACGGCTTTTCAGCAGAAACTTGACGCCTCTCAGATTCAGGAGAAACTTTTCATTCTGCCAAATGAGCCTTCTGTCCTCCTGCAAACACATGCTTGTGTGAAGCAGCCCAGAGCTCAGGCCCACAGGAGACAGCGACGGACGGGGCTGACTTCTCACAAACCGCTCCCCCTCGAGAGCCGAGAGAAGGTCCATGTGCTTTTGTGCGGGTCCTCTGGCCCGTGGTAACCGCAGCGCCTCCTCCCTGGGCGCCACCCCTGTTAATGATGTGCTTGCCTTTTCACTGGAGCATCGCGTTACCGGAACACGCAGGGAAAGGCCCTTCCTCGTCACTATTTAGCTGTCACTGCCACCACTTAATAAACAGCTAAAAGGCAGTGACTCACACCGCAGGTGCCAGTTTGGCCTGATGATTGTCAAGTGGACCCAGCCCCGCTAATTGAGGTCTTTAAGGCCCCACTCAGGAAGCCCGCAGGGAGGCATGATGCCAACACCCCCTCTGCAAGTTCCAGGGATGAGAAGGGCAGGAAAAGTACTTGAGGCGTGAGGGTGGGCTTCCTGACATCCAGGTGTGAGTGATGGCCTGGGGTCAGGACTCAAGAAGGAGGAACCTCGTGGATGAGAGTCAGTAGGTGATTGATCCTGGCATACACTGGGAACCCTTTTGCTACAGCCTCGTGAGGCAGAACACCCAGCCTGCCATGGAGGAGGTCTAACCTGGCATCTCCATACCTGCTGTGAAGACGGGAGCATCCGGGCATTCTCAAGTCCGAGTCACATTGCAGGTCAGCTGGCTCGTTGGTCCAAGACCTGCTCAGGATGAAGGGCTGCTTCTTTCTCGCAGTGACTTAGTTTAATCCAGGAACCTGCATGTGAGGTTCTGGGCCACATCCTGTTATCCCCAGTGGCTCAATAAGGATGTGGTGATGGGCATCTGCAAGTGGTTTTATGAATTTTAATAAACCTAAGAAGAACTATTCTACAACATCCAAACCACACAAACTCATCAAGAGCCCCTTATGTACCAGGCATTGTGTTTGGCTCTGGAAACATTCTAGCAACCTCACAGCTCAAGAAGTTTCAGAGAAAATAGGCAACTGCACAAACGAGTTACATGATTAACTGAGACATAATAAGAAGATGATATATGTGAAGCTTTAAGGGAAGAGAGGAAAGAATGTCTATCACTCGGAATTTGGGACAGGAGGTTTGGAGTTGGTAGCAGAGAACATGAATCACAAATTGTATGCGACAGAAGGACTCCAAGTTGTGTGACTAGCAAAAAGATATTCTTGACACCCTTGGTGTGGAACATTTGTAAGCATTGTGCTCATCACACTCACTCTCAGTCTTCGCATCCATGCCTTTATCTTAATTGCATGTTTATCTTATCCTGTTATTCATCTTTATCTTATAATACAGCATTACTCTGGCTCAAGTGACATAGGTTTGATCCCCAGGTCGGAAAGATTCCCTGGAGAAGGGAAAGGCTACCCACTCTACCCACTCCAGTAGTCTGGCCTGGAGAAGTCATGGGATCGCAAAGAGTCACACGTGACTGACCGACTTTCACTTATCACTCACTCTGGCTCTTGAGTTTCTTGCATGCTCTGATATGATATTCTTCAGACCTGCCTCACATGCCAGCTCCTCCAGGAAGATCTCCTGGTTCCCTCAAGGATCATGTAGTCTGTGCAAAAAGTTCGTAAATGTTTCCTTGCACCATTTTAAAGCACACATTATTTTGTACTTTATTATAAGAATTAGGTTTATTATTGCACAACCTGCTTCATCCAGTTGACATTATTATCAATCATGTGAAAAATAATTGCATCTAGGAAACTGACAAACAAGCCAAAGTTAATTTTTGGATCCATCTTCAGTGAGAGATCTCACCGAAGTCTTCCATCATCTATACACAGTACCTGCCCTGCAGCCACCCCCACACACTTTAACACCTCCTCCCCCTGGGCAGCGTGAGCATCCTGGATATGCATCTTGCCACTCTGCAGCTTTTTTTGTGTGTGTGTGTGGTTCTCTCTCTGATGAGAATGACTGAGTCCTGAGGAACAGGGACTGAATCTTGTCTGCTCAGCACCTTGTATGGGACCAGATCATTAGGGGAACTTAACCTTTTTGTTCAGCTCAGTTAAATGTGATTGCGTTTGTGCTCAGTTGCTTCAGTCATGTCTGACTCTTTGAGACCCCATGGACTGTAGCCTGCCAAGGCTCCTCTGTCCATAGCATTCTCCAGGCAAGAATACTGGAATGGGTTGCCATGGGTTCCTCCAGCGGATCTTCCCAACCCAGGGAAGGAACTCGCCTCTGTTACATCCCCCAAGTTGGCAGGTGGGTTCTTTACCCTTAGTGCCACCTGCGAAGTACCAGTTAAATGTAGGTATCTGCTAATCATTGAAACAAGAGCTCTGAAGGGACCCATAATCAATCCCTGAGTTGGGAAGATCTCCTGGAGAAGGAATGGCCACCCACTCCAGGATTCTTGCCTGGGAAATCCCATGGACAGAGGAGCCTGGCGGTCTACAGTCCCTGGATCTGACATGACTTAGCAGCTAAACAATGACAAGAGCTCTGAGGAGCCCATGCTAAATTCTGTGCTTGTAGGCTTGGGCCTTTCTAATATTAATTTTATGCAGGAAATCAGTGAGAGACTCTAGAACAATGAAAGACAAGTGAAATCTTATTAGGTTCAAATTATTCATTACATTGGAATATTCTTAGCACGAGCACATTGTTGTTCGGTCAGTAAGTCATGTCCGACTCCCTGTGACCCCATGGACTGCAGCACGCCAGGATTCTCTGACTTTCACTCTCCCCCAGAGCTTGCTCAGACTCATGTCCACTGAGTCTGTGATACCATCCAACCATGTCATCCTCTGTCGCCCCCTACTCCTCCTGCCCTCAATCTTTCAGCATTAGGTCTTTTCCAAAGAGTTGTCTCTTCACATCAGGTGGCCAAAGTAGTGAAGCTTCAGCCTCAGTCCTTCCAGTGAATGTTGAGGACTGATTTCCTTTAGAATTGACTGGCTTGATCTCCTTGCAGTCCAAGGGACTTGCAAGAATCTTCTCCAATACCACAATTTGAAAGCATCAGTTCTTCAGTGCTCAGCCTTATTTATGGTCCAACTCTCACATCCATACATGACTGTTGGAAAAACCATAGCTTTGACCATACAGACCTCTATTGGGAAAGTGACGACTCTGCCTTAAAATATGTTGTTGAGGTTTGTCATAGCTTTCCTTTGTACTAATTCATTAATTAAAAACATTTTTTGAATTATAACTGGGTGCCAGACATTTGTTATAGGGTTTAAATACAAGGAATCATAATCACAGACATAAGAGGGATGAGTGGTATAAAGCGATGTTGTGACACAGGGCTAGGCTATGCACAAGTAATGACTGTGGGGACATTTAACGCAGCCTGGAGGGCAAGGTCAGGGAAAGTGTCCTGGAGGCAGTGACTGAGTCCTAAAGGATGAAGAGACTCCTTTCCAGGCTAAGGCAGACAGGAGGAAAGCATTCGAGGTGGAGAAGGCCTGAATGAAATAAAAGGGAGAGCGAACACAGACTGTGGGAAGCTGCAAGCAGATTCATGTTTGGGGATGGGGCTTAATCTGCATGGGTGAAGCAGGAGGAAAAAATGTGGCCAGAGACTGGGGCTGTGTGGATTCTGAAAGAGCTGCTGGTCCTGTTAAGGTACGTGCAGTTCTGCGGAAACCGTGGCACATGTCTGTTGTGACTTGAGCAGGTGAAGAAAATTGCATTTTAGGGAGGTCATGTGAACAAGTTTGCGGCATGTGTCTTTTTAATGGCTGAGAGCAGCTGCAATCAGATGCCTTCAAAGGCCGTTGTCATCGTCCAGGCAAGATTTGATGAGCATGCAAACAACGCATTAGAACTTGGAATGGAAAAGAACTTGTTACAGATCTCACGCAATTCCTAACTTGTCTTCAGTTTCATCTTTTCACTTAGATTGGCCAAATAATATCATTATCTGTAAGTCTATGCTCAGATTTTTATTTTTCAGTAGTTAGATCTGAAATACCTTATTTCAAGAAATGTCTGTTTGCTCATGTGATAGACTGTCTCTTAGATGTCCTCACATGGAAGGCACCGAGGATGAATTAATTTAGAGATAATTTATGAAAGAACATAACTATGTTCCAATTTTTTCTCTTATATTAGGCACATTTACCACTAGATTCTTTTTTGTGTCAATTGGATAGAATAATAAGTTTAAATTTCTCGAAAGGATTATTAATCTTTGTCAAGAAGTGTTTCTGACTGTTGGGTCAGCAGAAGAAAAGGCAAGTTTAATTATAAATTTACTTCAGGGCTAGAAAACTTAGGATGTCTGGAGCTTAGAAGGTTGAAATAGTGTCTTTTTGAAACCAAACAATTAGATTTTCTGTGCAAATACAATAGAGTAACTGAGATCTGAAATGACAAGCAAATAAAAAAGCACCATTACTAGAGTCTAAAGTAATATACTTTTTTTTTATTGGTGGTGTTCTTGGCAAAGCCATATCTCTGGGTTAATTTTACTACTGAAAGTTTCTGAGAATAATACATTGTCTTTGCAAGAGACATTGTCTCTAAAATTTAAATTACAATATATTGGAAGTATATTGAAAACACTTGAGTGTCATTTGGGTTCACATGTAATATAAAATAATTAGAATTTCCCATCCAAAGTATATTTTCCTCTCTAATGTTTCATAGAATGCATGATTGATTTCCTTTTTGTTAATATAATCAAATAATTTTGTTTTGAAGTGGGCTTTTCATTATAAAATTATTGTAACCACATTACAGGACATCCGTGAACCACAGAAACTTAGACTTGAATGTTCATTGCAGAATTTTGTCACAGGAAAATGACTGAAGCAGCTGAATGTCCAACAGTGGAAAGATGGTAAAAAAAAAAATCTAGAGTAAGATATAATCTGATAACTTAAAAAATGAGGCAGACCTCAACATAAAGTGATGTATTAATGTAGTCAATATAGAGTACAGAAATCAAGTAACAAAGCAACCTACATAACAGAGTGTCATTTTTGTAAACACACAACAGTATGTGTTATAAATCCACACCAAAGGGACTTCAAGAAGCAGCACACAGAACTGATGAGAAGTTACCTCTAGGGTGTGTGTTTGTGCATTTGTCAAGATGTAGGAATAGGTGGGAATGGTCATCTAAGAAGGTTTAATTTTATCTGTCATGTTTAAAGTCACATTACTATATTGTGTATTAGTTGCATGAATAATAATAGAAAACAAAAGAATAGAAAAAGAGAGAGTGTTGGGAGCCTCATGACTCCACCACTATTACACAAAATCCATTAAAATTTTGTGCATTTCTTCCAGTCTTTTCGCCATTTAAAAATTATAGGTATGAGTATACTGTATACAAAATTTTGCTCAATTTTTCATTCAGTGTTTTAGTATATTGTTACACAGTATCCATAACTGGGAATGTGCCATGATTCATGTAACAATTCTTTTCATGGCTATTTAGTTTGTGTCTTATAGTCTAATAAACTGCATGAACATTTTTCATATAGCTTGATTACTTTTTCTGAAGAATTTCTTTAGGATTTTCTGAATTATTATTAGGTCAAAAACCATGTGCATTTATGTGTGTGTTTAAATTTTGTATTTCATGAGGAATTTAGTTGTGCTTCCAGTCAAAGATGGACAGAAACATTTCATGAGTTGTGGCTTGTTTCAGTTCCTAAGAGAATTCATTAACTTCCTTGCTTTTGTTCGCTTGGTGAGGAGCACATTGATTCTTCACCAATTGCCAATAGCACAGGAGGTGGTAGAACCAGAGTCAGGATCCTCCATTAATAAGCACACTGTTTCTGCAGATGGCCAAAGGCTATTAAGGGGCCTTGTACGGGGCTTGACTGAGAGTAGTGGATGTTCAATGACTGTGTATTGAACAAACTGAAGAAAAATGGGAAATCTGAGTCAAATCCCAGAGAAAACGTAAAAGACGAAGGATGCCACAGCAGCCCAAGTGATACCGCACCAGGTGGTGTGGAGTTACATGTTGACAGCACTCCCCCTCCCCCAGCACCTTCTGGATCCTCAGAAAAACTCAGCAATCCGAGCTGTGCATCTGGCCATGGTTCCAAAGCACCCGAGCGTGAAGGTCCATGCTCCATTCAGGTCAAGTCACAATGCTCTCACCAGTCTGTGCATCTGTGTCAGACTGTCTGTAAGGGAACAGAGGGGATATCTATGTATTGCATTAGAACATATCAATGTATCATTCTAGTGTTCATGAGCCAGTTGCCCCGCCCCCTTGACAAGCTCTTTTTTTTTTTTTAATATTTGTAGACTCACAGGAAGCTGCAAACTTAGTATAAAGGAATCCTGTGTATGTTTCATCCAGTGATTTCTCCCAATGGCTATGTCTTGCATAATTTTAGCACAATATCCAAAGCAAGGTTTGATATTGGTACAATGTGTGTGTATAGTTCTATGCCATTTTATCCACATGCGTAGGTTTGTGTAACCACCCAGCCCAATGAAGATTCAGAACTGCAGAGATTCACTACAGAGATTTCCCTCCGGATACCCTTACAGTCTGTCCCCTAAGCCCCCTCCACCACATGTACAACCTTGAAACCCTGGCAAGGAGTAATCTGTTTTTCATCCCTATAACTTTAACATTTTGAGAATATAAATGCAATTACACAGTATGAGACCTTTATTTACTCAGAGACTGACTTTTCTCACTGAGCGTATTGAACTTGAAATCTATCCAACTTAACGTGTATAAATAATAATACTCAGTTTGTTTTCTCAGTGCATAGTAGTTCACTGTATAGATAAACCAATTTGTTTACCAGTCACCTATTATTCTCTAGTGGCTCAGATGGTAAAGCGTCTGCCTACGGAGACCCAGGTTCGATCCCTGGTTTGGGAAGATCCTCTGAAGAAGGAAATGGCAACCCACTCCAGTACTTTTGCCTGGAAAATCTCACGGACAGAGGAGGCCTGGTAGGCTACAGTCCATGGGGTCACGAAGTCGGACACGACTGAGCGACTTCACTTTGCCCTTTCATCCATTATTCTGGGGCTTTATCATTTTCTAGTTTTAGCTATTACATATAAAACTGTTATGAACAATCACATTCAAGTTTTTGTGCTGATGTAAGTTTACTTCTCAATTAAANATTTCTTATGTTAGCACCGGGCAATTTGTGTTATCCATATTCAAGTTCATTGATTTTTCAGTCTCCCTAGTATGCTGTTATAACCCATCTATTGAGCTTTTTATTTTGGCTACTGAATTTTTTTTTCAGCTCTGTAATTTCCTTCTAGTTCTCCTTCATAGAATCTATTTATTTGCTGATATTTTCTATATTTGTATTTGTTTCAACAGTACTCGTAATTGCTTGCTGAAGCATTTTATGCTAATTGCTTTAAAATACTTGTCAGATAATTTTAACGTCTGCATCACCTTGGCTTTGGTGTCTTATGATTGTCTTCTCTCATTCAATTTGAGATCTTCCTATTTCATAAGATGACCAATGATGTTCTACTGAAGCCTGAACATTTTGGGCAAGACACTGTATTTTGAAACTCTGGTTCTTATTTATGTGTTAGATTGCAACAGGCCTCCCCTTACAGAGTCTTTTTTAAAATAGTGTCATATATTTATTTATTCGCTTTTGGCTGTCCTGTGTCTGCAGTGCTACGTGGGGCTTTTCTCTAGAGGAGGCGAGTGGAGGCTCTCTAGCTGCGCTGCTGGCCTCCTTACTGCCCGGCTTCTCTTGTTGCAGAGCGCAGACCCTAGGGAGCACGGGCCTCCGCAGTTGTGACTCCCAGGCTCTAGAACACAGGCTCAGCACTTGTGGTGCATGGACTTGGTTGCTCCACGGCATGGGGGGTCTTCCCAGATCAGAGATTGAAGCCACATCTCCAGCACCGGCAGGCAGATCCTTCACCACGGAACCACCAAGGAAGCCCAGAAGCTTAGTTGGTAAAAAGCCCCACTCTGTCCGGCGGAGGTGGAAGTCCTGCGTGAACTCAGCCTCCACTGACATCCAGTAAGGGGGGGGGGCTTGGCCTCCACTTGCATGGGGTGGAGAGCGGCCTTTTTCCTGCAGGTGATGCTGGAAGAACTAACTCTCCACTCAGTCCTCTAAGACCACTGCAGTGACGGTGGGATGATGCCACTCTCATTTTTACTGGGGGTATCTAGGCCCCCTGAGTGTCCTTCCCTGACACCAGGTGCCTGTGCAACAGTCACTTCATGAAGACTGTGCTCATATTAGGTAAAAATCTTTCCTTTCTTTTAAGGTGAAAAGTCAGTTACATGTTTGCTAAATCGGAGGCAATTCCTTACAGACATAGGCTGCTCACCATTTACAGGACGGAGTCCATTCTTCAGAGGGTGCCCTCTGAGGACCATTACAGTCTGTGCCTAGAAAAACGCTCCATTCTTTCCATTTCTCTTTGCCATGTGCTTTCTACTGCAGTCAGGTAGGTGATTTGTGGAGATGTACCTTGGAAGGAACGTTATACCAACCTAGATAGCATATTCAAAAGCAGAGACATTACTTTGACAGCAAAGGTCTGTCTAGTCAAGGCCGTGGTTTTTCCAGTGGTCATGTATGGATGTGAGAGTTGGACTGTGAAGAAGGCTGAGCGCTGAAGCATTGATGCTTTTGAACTGTGGTGTTGGAGAAGACTCTGGAGAGTCCCTTGGACTGCAAGATCCAACCAGTCCATTCTGAAGGAGATCAGCCCTGGGATTTCTTTGAAAGGAATGATGCTGAAGCTGAAACTCCAGTACTTTGGCCACCTCATGCGAAGAGTTGACTCATTGGAAAAGACTCTGATGCTGGGAGGGATTGGGGGCAGGAGGAGAAGGGGACGACAGAGGATGAGATGGCTGGATGGCATCACCGACTCGATGGATGTGAGTTTGCGTGAACTCCTGGAGCTGGTGATGGACAGGGAGGCCTGGCGTGCTGCGATTCCTGGGGTCGCAAGGAGTTGGACACGACTGAGCGACTAAGCTACCAACTACCTATGTCCAGCCTGTGCCCTCTCTCTGCTGACATTGTTTCGTTCTCCCCAGAGAGCTGTCTTCTATTTAGTCACTCCCTGCACCCATACAAGCCTTGTTTGAATGTCATTTTACTGAAAAGTCTTGCTCAACCACAGAAATCTTTCAGTACTTTCAAATTCTATGCTATCACAAGCACACTTTTAGCATGTAACGTGGTACCTTATGGGCTTTCCTGAGGGCTCAGTTGATGAAGAATCTGGCTGCAACGCAAGAGACCCTGGTTCAATTCCTGTGTCAGGATGATCCCCCGGAGAAGGGAAAGGCTACCCACTCCAGTATTTTGGCCTGGAGAGTTCCACGGACTATATAGTCCATGGGGTCTCAAAGAGTCGGACATGACTAGGTGACTTTCACTTTCACTTTCATGGTACATTATAGGTTTCCCAGGTGCCGCTAGTGGTAAAGAATCTACTACCAACCCAGGAGTTGAGTCGTAAGAGATGCAGTTTCGATCCCTGGGTCAGGAAGATCCCCTGGAGGAGGCCATGGCAACCCAGTTCAGTATTCTTGCCTGGAGAATCCCATGGACAGAGGAGCCTGGTAGGCTATAGTCCATAGCATTGCACAGAGTTAGACACAACTGAAAGACTTAGCATGGTACATTGCTAGTTTATTTTTTCATGTGTATATGTCCTGGTACCCAAACTATCTTATAAAATTTTTACAGAGTGTTGTGAAATGCCTTACTCAAGAAAAGGATTTGTTTTGGCTCTACTTACATTCTTTCAGGTCAATCATTTGACTGATGGGTAGGGACTGAAGAAACTCAATGAGGAGGTGATGGTTTAGGACATAATGAAATTGAGTGATCAGAGACTCATTGAAAATGATTTCTAATAATGCATGCATCAGTGAAAAAGAATGCAAAATTACATTGCATGAGTGATTAGAAAATATGAAGATATCCCAAAGCTCATTTTCTTATACAATTGCAAGAAGACATTCATTGCAGGGTGCTTCTGTGGTGGCTCACTGGTAAAGAATCCACTTGCAGTGTGGGAGCCCCAGGAGATGAGGGTTTGATCCCTGGGTTTGGAAGATCCCCTGGAGGAGGGCATGGCAACCCACTCCAGTATTCTTGCCTAGAGAATCCCATGGACGGGGGAGCCTGGCAGGCTATAGCCCATAGTGTCACAAGGAGTCAGACCTGACTGAAGCGACTTAGCACAGCACAGCACACATTCATTGCAGGACAAAGTTTAAATTCATTTCAGCATTTCCTTTATTATTACAGCTAACAGACAGCAATGTCTGGTCAAAAGCTTATACACCAGAGTAAATAATATAAAAGAAAGGTGTTCCTTGTAATTGTAGTTTAAACATTAATTTACATCCCTTCACTTATCAGAAATGACTACTTACGCTTTGACATATTGAACATTTTAGTTTGGGGTTTTTTTCACTTTTTGCTGTTGGTTTATTCATTTGCTTGTTTATTTGCCTTTTGCGCTGGAGATACTCCACAGAAGCTGCACTCTCTTGTTATTCCTAGGAAGGCTTCTGAACCTGGAACCTAACTGAGGAGGCTCTTTTCAGCACAGTTAGTGGTGTTGGCTTCACATCTTTCTGTCACAATAGACAGTCTACAATGCCATTAATATCCCAGGCTCCTTCTTGCTTTCTCTGCTGTCATCATTATTTGTGGCTTTAATCTTCCTGATTGCCTCTCACGGCAAAAGGGATGCTCTGTCTCCAGCTCACGCCCTCACTCCAGGAAGGGAGATGATGAAGGAAGGTGATGAAAGTGACAAGAGAAAAGCAGTGGTATCTATTCCAGGAAAGTAGAACCTTCCCAGAAACTCTTGGCTCACTTACACTTACTTCCCCTTTGCTGTGAGCTGTCACCCTAGCTGCAAGAAAGGTAAAATGTAATCTTTTGTATTTTTATCCTGGCACGTAGCCACTCCGAAAAAAACCTGTGCTGGGAGAAGGAGAGATGGGTTTGGGGGTGAGAACTAGCAATGTTTGCATAATACATCAGAGTTCTTATGGTATTAGTACATGAAAATCTATCCAGGCCTTTAAGAATGAGCTGCTGCTGTCCCTGTGCACCTTGTAGAAATGTGTCTGAGCCTCTTGGCAAACCCTCTGAATGTCCAGTAGTCGATCGACCCCAGCACCCGTGAAGACCTGCTCTTCAAGGGTCCTTTTCAGGAGGGCACGTGTCCACATCCTTGTTCTTGGGCATTGCCCCGACATCTGCATCTTTTGTTCGTGGCAAGCGCAGGACAGATGTCATATTCTCATCTGCTGTTTGTGCCACACTTTGAATCCAGGAAGCTTCTCTTTTATGTGTGGATAATGATACCCATCTGCCTGCCAGTGCAGGAGACACCAGAGACATGAATTTGATCCCAAGGTCAGGAAGATCCCCTAGAGAAGGGAATGGCAACCCATTCCAGTAATCTTGCTTGGAGAATTCCATGGACAGAGGAACTGGGCAAGCTATAATCCATGGGATAGCAAAGAGTTGGACATGACTGTGCGAGTAACTTCCTTTTTTTCTTCTTCAGCGTGTCATACCACCCTGTAGCACATACTACACTCACATTGTATTATTGCATATTACAGGTAAACACATTTCAACATGGCACAGGAATTTTAAAATTTTAAGTTAACGACAGATCGAAGAGGGAAAGACAAAAACAGAAAACACAATCAACTTTTGCTTCCTTTGAAACATTTAAAGTTATGTGGTTGTGGCTGATAACCAATCTGCATTAGAAATGTTTCCTTTTGTCAGCATTCTGGCTTTTGTTTAAAAAAATAAAATAAAAGGAGAAAAGAAGTTTCTCAAGTTAGCATAGCAAAGCCCTTTTCTAAAGGACCTATAAATAAATTTAAATTCCTGGTGCTGCCTCAAATGTAGCTCTTCTGAGCTGCAATGTCGGCTATTTCTCTGAAACTGGAGTAGTCATTCAAAAATAGTTTCACTCAATTTAACTGCCTATTGAACCCTCTAAATTACAGATATTAAGCCTTTGGTTTCACAACAAACTTAATGAACAGTTCTGACAATCTATAAGCAAGGCCACTGGAAATTCATGGGCCAGATGGAAGCACAGATTACACCATTTTCCTACTGGCCTGCAATTTTCTGGCACCTGGATCGACATTCCAGGGATACATACCATGTCTGGTGCAATGGCCCCTGCCCCTAATAACTGAATTTGTGTTTCACAAAAGCTCATAGCAGGCAGAGAAATGCCTGCTGACTGTCATTCACGATGCTTTGAAACATCAGGGTTAAACTCATTTAGAAGATATAGATGATATTGATAACACAAGGTGATCTAAGGAGAGCCTTTGAGAACAAATTCACCCAAGGAAGAAGAAAGACCATGGGGACAGGCAGGGTAAAGTCATAGTAATGCAATGAGGAAAGAAACCTGCAAGATCAGCAGGGGGAGATAAAAAGCTTGTAGTAATGCTTCCTAAGGCCCACTTGACTTCACACTCCAAGATGTCTGGCTCTAGGTGTTGGGGGATGGTTTTCTCAGTCATTAAGATCTTTTTTGTATAGTTCTTCTGTGTATTCTTGCCGCCTCTTCTTAATCTCTTCTCTTAGGTCCTTGTTGTTTCTGTCCTTTATTGTACCTATCCTTGCATGAAATGTTCCCTTGATATCTCCAATTTTCTTGAAGAACTCTCTAGTCTTTCCTATTTCTATTGTTGGTTAATAAAGGAAGAGAAGAAGACAGTTTGAAAGTCAAGACGTCCTCCTCCTTACCCACCCAAGCATCTCTAAATTTCTTCCTGGAAAAATTGGCATTTGTGACACATATTTTGTTCTAAATATCCCACACATCTGCTCAATGGTGATTTTGAGGGAAATGTGGTTCTTCATGGTTCTTCACTCTGAGATCCCTTTCCGTGACCTGAAACATGGCCAGGTGCTGCTACAGGACGGGTTACAGTGGATGGGGTGATGCTGAGTGAACCGTCATCACATATTCCCAGATTCCTATTGCTTAGGGACTGATCTCGAGTGGCACAAGCCTGCAATGGCTTGTAGCGGGGCTTGGAGATTGGGCTGGGTCACGACAGTGAGAGCACCAGATCCTGGCCACTAGACCAGTGGTCAGTGACCAGGGCCCTGGCCCTTCAGCTTTGCAGAAAAAATTCCCACAAAGACTAAGAGTAGTGAAACAGATAAAGTATTTTCTAAGAGGAAAAGCTCTTGAGAGTCTTGAGAGTCCCTTGGACTGCAAGGAGATCCAACCAGTGCATTCTAAAGGAGATCAGTCCTGGGTGTTCTTCGGAAGGACTGATGCTAAAGCTGAAACTCCAGTACTTTGGCCACCTCATGTGAAGAGTTGACTCATTGGAAAAAACTCTGATGCTGGGAGGGATTGGGGGCAGGAGGAGAAGAGGATGACAGAGGATGAGATGGCTGAATGACATCACTGACTCTATGGACGTGAGTTTGAGTGAACTCTGGGAGTTGGTGATAGACAGGGAGGCCTGGAGTGCTGCGATTCATGGGGTCACAAAGAGTCAGACACAACTAAGCGACTAAACTGACTGATTGAACTGAAGTGGAAAAAGAGTACAGTACGTGTGGATAGAGACAGGGACAGACTCAGAGAGAGCCACTGAGTTGCAACCTCATGACGGTTTGAGTAACTTTTATGGGGCATTTCATCCAGATTTCCTTTGGCAGATCATTTTGATTTCCCTGGTTCACCATCCATATTTGGCCAGGATCTTCCCATGTGTGCCAAGCACCTCTTAGCCAAGATGGATTCTACCCAAGTGGCCTGTGGGTACAGCATCCCTTGGCATTACACCCCTGTTGACATCCAAGGAGCCTTTCTGTGCACGTGTGCTCTGGGAGGTTTCTTGACTTTGGGAATGAGAAATATGTGGTCTGCGCAGAGCTCAGCCTCCTCCCTTTACCGTCCTGCTCTTCTGGTCTTAGAGTTTCAAGCAGTAGAGAAGGAATCTCCAATTGCTTTACCCAGAGGGGCCCTACCTCCTGATTCAGAACCACAGCACCTATGCCTGACCTATTATAAAACTCCCTGCTTCCAAACATCACACATCAGTCTTTTCTTTCCCCATCTTTATATTTCTCATGCTGAATGGTCATTGTTTTTCACCAATTTTTCTTCCCGAGCGCAGACAGTGCGCTCCTTGGGAAGATTTATCTCATTTGCTTCCTTATCCCTGTGTTCACAGGAAGCCTGAGACAGTGAAATCTTAGGAAGTGTGGGTTGAGTCAATGGAGGCTCCAAATTTCTGGGGCAAATTGAATGATTTCCTCTTACAAGCAACAGAGAACCCTGAAAATGGGGATTTTATTAAAGAACAGAAGGGTGTCCTAAAGTGAAGAAAGTAAGACATGACTTCAAACAGTCAAGTTTGTGAACAGCAAAGAATAGCAGGGTGTATTGTCAGTAGAATTGGGCACTGGTTTTTTTTTTTAATTATTTTGTTATTTATTTTTGTCTGTGCTGGGTCTTCGCTGTCGCGCTCGGACTTTCTCTAGTTGCAGTGAGTGAGGGCTGCTCTCCCGTTGCGGTGCTTGAGCTTCTCCTTGTGGTGCCTTCTTTTGCTGTGGAGCACAGGCTTCGGTAGTTGCAGCACACCGGTTGTCCTGTAGTTGCAGCGTGCAGACTCTAGGGCATGCGGGCTTCAAGAGCTGTGGCACACAGGCTCACCAGCCTCAGAGCACCTGCAGGCTTCCGTAGTTGCAGCCCTTGGGCTCAATATTTGCAGCTTGTGAGCTTTATAGTGTGGGTTCAATAGTTGTGGTGCAAGGGCTTAGTTGCCCCAAGCCGTGTGTGGTCTTCCCGGACCAGGCTTTGTACCTGTGCCTCCTGAGTTGGCAGGCAATTCTGACCCGCTGCACCATCAGGGCAATCCCCTTGAGCACTGCTTTTGGAGGAAATTGTCAGCGTCATTTCATCTGAAAGGGGTTGGCTTCACCCACTGTACATGTCAGAAGTTGTTAATCTGGCAAGAAGCAGGCATAGATCTTCTGGGTTTCTATGGAATCAAACACGTTGGTGGAGGCCAGGGGAAATTCCATCAGCATTATACACTCCGGACAGAAATTCTTATTAAAAGTGACCGTAGAATGGTCTGACATTAGAAGCTGAAGGGTCCCTAGAGTATGTACTATAAATACCTCATTTTACAGATGTGGAGGTGAAGACCAAGTCAGAGAAGGGAGTCAGCTCTATCAGGCAGCTTGGATCATCACACAGCTAATGTCCAGGTTTCCAGCCCAGACTCCTCGCAACCGTTGGAATGCCAAAAATTGGCAAAAAGTATATGAGGGCTGTTATCATTTTCTCAGAAACACTAATAGCAATCGCATTGCTGGTATCCATGGGGCAGCCAATGCAGCTAAAATTTAAGTTGTATTGTATATGAGGAAGGAGCTGATATTTCTCAACTTTTGGCTGAAATTGCAGCGAGACAATTTAGTCAAATTTATTATTTGGTGGTAAACTGATAGGGGATTGATGTGTCGATAATACCTAAATTGTAAAAAATGGCATACATTAACTAAATGTTCTCTTTTTGCTTTTAAGTCAACCTTGATTTTTTTTTTTTTTATTAAGCAGTACGGAAAGGAGTTCTTCATAAGTGAAAATTATCATGGCCAACAGAATGGTCATCCAACGTTCCATCTTCCCTCTGATCTCCTGGGTGCTAAGCAGGGGGTCAAAGGACTATGGTGTGGTGACGTGTGTGCTCAGTCATGTCCGATTCTTGGCAGCTGATCATGTAGCCCACCAGGCTCCTCTGTCTATGGGATTTCCCAGGCAAGGTGGGTTTCCCTTTCCTACTCCAGGAGGTCTTCCTGACCTTGGGATTGAACCTCTGCACTGGCAGGTGGATTCTTTTTACTACTGACCCACCTGGGAAGCCCAGCTGCAACAGGAATGGGACCCAGTTTCTCCAGACCTCATTGTCCATGTACTTCGCACCATCCATGCATGAGGATGAACAGATAACATCTCCTGGAGGAACGGAGTCCTCCTGAGTTCACATCCACTACGTGTGATGGTTTTGCCTCCTAAAGCTCTGCATTTCTGCCCCTTGGGAGATTCCAGTCTTCCTAGGTCCCCAGTTTGTCTTCTATCTACACACTAAAATCAAGACTCGAACCAACTGTTTCTTAGAGGTTCACAGGGAACAACCACTGGCATCACCACTATTGCCGTGAGAGGTCAACTAATACTTTTCCCTTCACAAAAGTAACACATAACAGATGGCTTTTCTTACCCTTGACCTTCAGCTTTGTGTCAAACCTATCAATCACAGTGTTGACCTTTACAGAGGAAGGCTAATGGAGTGTACCGAGGCATTTTCTATGACATGAGTCACATCAGATGCAAAGAATCAGATTTGCATACGTTTTGCTGACTATTGAAAAGGGTTTTTCCTTTTCCTCCCCTATCTCCTGATCAACTGTCTCTACATTCTTTTCTTTCAAGGAGGTCAGGTATTGCCCGGGAGGTGAAAGGTGGATGTCAGCAGTGTCTGGTAGAGATTCCTCTGGAGATGAGCATGGTCTGTGCTGCTCTCAGACTGATTAAATGATGGGTGCTGTGGGAGCAGAAGGAGACGGTATGCAAGCTTCAGTAAACGAAAGTAATGCATTAGAATGCAGCTTTAGGGTCTCATTTAAAAATATAATTCAGGCACCAGCAGAAGCCTTTAAAATATTGGCAGATGTCTCTATGCCAAATTTCGTATAGAGGACAAAGTGGATTAAAAGACAAATGCAATCCACAGTATAGTTGTTTCTCTTATGTTCACTGGTGCTTTAATTTCTTCCTAATCCATTTTCTTTAAAGAGGATTTTATGTCTATTTTTTCCTATGCTACTGTAAAATTACTATAAATTAACCTCAGAGATAGTCTCAAGCTATTAACTCATGTACAAGTTGTCCCTTCCCCCATCCTTTCAGTTCAGTTCAGTTCAGTGGCTCAGTCATGTCTGACGGTTTGTGAACTCATGGACTGTAGCATGCCAGGCTTCCCTGTCCATCACCAACTCCCAAGCTTGCTCAAACTCATGTCCATCGAGTTGGTGATGCCATCCAACCATCTCATCCTCTATCATCTCCTTCTCCTCCTGCCTTCAATCTTTCCCAGCATCAGAGTCTTTTCCACTGAATCAGTTCTTTGCATCAGGTGGCCAAAGTATGAGAGTTTCAGCTTCAGCATCAGTTCTTCCAATGAATATTTAGGACTGATTTCCTTTAGGACTGACTGGTTTGATCTCCTTGCAGTCCAAGGGACTCAAGAGTCTTCTCCAACACCACAGTTCAAAAGCATCAATTCTTCGGCACTCGGCTTTCTTTACAGTCCAACTCTCACATCCATACATGACCACTGGAAAAACCATAGCCTTGACTAGATGGACCTTTATTGACACAGTAATATCTCTGCTTTTCAATATACTATCTAGGTTGGTCATAACTTTCCTTCCAAGGAGTAAGCATCTTTTAATTTCTTGGCTGCCGTCACCATCTGCAGTGATTTGGAGCCCAGAAAAAGTCTGACACTGTTTCCACTGTTTCCCCATCTATTTCCCATGAAGTGATGGGACCAGATGCCATGATCTTCGTTTTCTGAATGTTGAGCTTTAAGCCAACTTTTTCACTCTCCTCTTTCACTTTCATCAAGAGGCTTTTTAGTTCCTCTTCACTTTCTGCCATAAGGGT
>SJYX01020995.1:161247-242437 GCA_006410675.1 Oreotragus oreotragus | reverse complement strand
ACCCCCTGCCGTTCGCCCCCCGCCCTCGGTGTTGATGTTGGGGGTTCTGTTATTCCGGGGCAGGCTGCAGGATGTAGTGGTCTCTTGGATGTTCATTTATTTGGTTCTCTCCCCAAATACTAATCAAGTACCCACTATGTAGTGGGGCCCATGGACACAGAGGAGACACAGATTCCAGGAAGGCAAGAAATTTCATCCTGGTTTTGTGCCAAAGACAGATTTAGTCTGGATTGTCATAAATATTATCATGACAAGTAATTGCACGGAGCTGTGTCCTATTATAAATCTTCCCAGTGTGTCTGCACCCTGCATCTGTCAGAGTGGAGAGAGCACGTCTGCGCTGTCCTGCTTCTGGGGTGGTGGTCACTCACCTGTTGGGCCAGCAACTCAGAACTTGAGCTGTTTTTGATTGATGGACCAGGCGCCGTCACCAGAATTGGCTGCGGACGCTGTCTTTGTTTCACACGCTGTGTGTGCAGGCGGCGTTCAGGTTTGCTGAACTGAGCCCTGAAGACCGGCTTCCTCATCTGGTCTCGTGCTTCAGAGCCCTGCCATCTAGGGCGGGCGCAGGCGCCAGGGCTGACACTACCTTTGGGGGGCAGGTTTGGGGGTTGTCTTCCCTGGTACACATGGCTGTAGTTTATGTGTCTTTATTCTCTCGGTGAAGTGATAAACAGCTAGGAAATAGGTTCTCACGTGATTGATAGATAAACTTGATCATAGGAATGCTTTTTCATGGGAAAACTTGGTAGACTTATAAAGTAGTATTTAATTTAGATTTCATTCTGGGAGAAATTGTCTTTTTCCAGTACTTACTATAGTTAACTTTTCCTATTTTCTAAGATTCAGCTTGAATTAAACGTTTAAAAGGGCCCTGGAAGAATACAGTGAAAGGATATTTTAACAGGTATGGGCTGTTGCTGAATGAGGCAGAATATAAATACTTATTGTATAGGTTTTAATTTGTTCATATATAAATTGCACCATTAACTGAACGGTTGCCTGTTTCTGCCATTTTACTTTTTGAATTTTATTGAGAAGACTATGTGCTGGTTTTGGAGCAGCCTTAACCCCAAATCTGATAAACTTCAGTTGAAAATAAAGTGAAGTTTACTAAGTTGCCATCAAGTAGCTGTTGGGAAATTAAAAGAAATATGTAGATTTTATTAATTGGAGTTAGACAAACATCTTGATTTATTCGGTTTCATCGTTAGTGTGGGTGCTAAAAAACCTTTGGTGACTAGACTTGGGAATGTTCAATCTGATCAAAGGAGAGTAGATACAGACAGGAAATCAAAAATATGGAAATCTCTGGACAGGAGAGGGGCTACTCAGAACTGCAGGCTAGGACTGGAGAGCAGTGTTCCAGTTCTCCCAGGCTCTGCCAGGAGATAGCTGGGACCAGGAGTCCTGCTTGGCCGAAGGCTGGGGGGACTGTTAAAGGACTGTCCTTGCCTGGCCTCTGTTAGCTCTGATGTTGAAGAGGGTCTGGCCTGGACCAGGGAGTTGAGGTTGACCTTGGAGCCTGATCCCGTGGGTAGCCAGGACCCACTTTGGTTCATCTTTGGAGTGTGGTGTCATGAGGGTGGGATTTTCCCCTATTTTTAAAACGCATCATCCCTATGAGCTGGCCATTCCTTACCTGAAATCTCTGATCCTTGACTTTACCTTGGTTCTTGCCCCATGAGGGTAGAACCCATGTTGAGAGGTTTCCTTCACTGTGGGGTGTCCAAGAAGAAAAAGTGAGAACAAATTTCCTGATGAAGGCTGTCAGAGTTCACAGCACTGGTGCTTTGCCCCAGCGATTCACCAGGCAAGTAGTAGCCACTGAGCAGACCACATGCCCACCAGGTGTTCACCTGGCAAGGTGCGCGTGTGAACACCATCCAGATGTTTGCAGCACCTTAGATGTTATTGACAGGCCTGATGACCTTTGAACCACATGGGCCCTCTCATTGGTATCAGGGTGATGATGGCCTTATAGAATGAACTTGGGATTATTCCTTCCTCTGAACTTTTTTGGAAGAGTTTCAGAAAGATAGGTGTTAACTCTTCTCTAAATGTTTGATAAAATTCACCTGTGAAACCATCTGAGCCCAAACTTGTTCGTTGCTGCTGCTGCTGCTAAGTCACTTCAGTCATGTCCGACTCTGTGTGACCCCATAGATGGTAGCCCACCAGGCTCCCCCATCCCTGGGATTCTCCAGGCAAGAATACTGGAGTGGGTTGCCATTTCCTTCTCCAATGCATGAAAGAGAAAAGTGAAAGTGAAGTCGCTCAGTCTGTCCGACTGTTAGCGACCCCATGGACTGCAGCCCAGCAGGCTACTCCGTCCATTGGATTTTCCAGGCAAGAGTACTGGGGTGGGGTGAACTGCAGTTTCAATTTCAGTACTTGTGATGTGTCTGTCCATATTTTTTTTTTCTGTTTCTTACTGGCTCAGTCTTGGAAGGTTGTACATTTCTAAGCACTTGTCTTTTTCCTCTAGGTTGTCCATTTTATTGACTTGTAGTAGTCTTTTTGATCCCTTGTATTTCTGTGGTGTCAGTTGTAACTTCTCATTTTGCATTTATAATGTTATTGATTTGAGTTCTCTTCTCTTTTTTCTTGATGAGACTGCCTAGTTCAGTTCAGTTTAATCTCTCAGTTCTGTCGACTCTTTGCAACCCTATGGACTGCATCACGCTAGGCCTCCCTGTCCATCACCAACTCCAGAGTTTACTCAAACTCATGTCCATTGAGTCAGTGATGCCATCCAACCATCTCATCCCCTGTCATCCCCTTCTCCTCCTGCCTTCAACCTTTCCCAGCTCAGGGTCTTTTCAAATTAGTCAGCTCTTCACATCAGGTGGCCAAAGTATTGGAGTTTCAGCTTCAACATCAGTCCTTCCAGTGAATATTCAGGACTGATTTCCGGTAGGATGGACTGGTTTGCCTAAAGGTTTCTCAATTTTGTTTTCTTCTTAAAGAACCAGCTTTCAGTTTCATTGATCTTTTGTATTGTTTTCTTCATCTCTATTTCATTTATTTCTGCCCTGATCTTTGTGATTTCTTTCTTTCTACTGACTTTACATTTTTTTGTTCTACCTTCTCCTTTTGCTTTAGATGTAAGGCTAGGTTGTTTATTTGAGATTTTTCTTGTTTCTTGGGGCTTCCCAGGTGGCTCAGCTGGTGAAGAATCCACTTGCAATGTGGAAGACCTGGGTTCGATTCCTGGGTTGGGAACATTCCCTGGAGAAGGGAACAGCTACCCACTCCAGTATTCTGACCTGAATAATTCCATGGACTGTATAGTCCATGGGGTCTCAAAGAGTCGGACACAACCGAGCAACTTTCAATTCACTTCACTTCACTTCACTTTGTTTCATGAGATGTTGCTATAAGCTTTCCTCTTAGAACTGCCTTTGCTGCCTCATAGGTTTTGGGATCATCACGTTTTTCTGCCTTTCTTCTCTGGCCATCTTTCTACCTTTCCTTAAGACTAGAAATGACAAAAGATGAAAACTGGGGTGGCAACCTTAGAACACATTTAGGATGGGAAAGGGGAAAGTGTTAAATATCAAGGAGGCAATATTCAAAAGGAAAGACTGGTCAGGAAGCACTCATCTCCACCGCAGTTCAATGAACCATCCTGGATGGGTTGATAAACAGGTGGATAAAAGGAACACCAGAGCCTGCAACGACCCAGAACCCACCCCACTCTCTCCCAGTCCCCTACTAGTACCAGAAACTGTCTCTGGATTGTCCAGAGTTTACCCAGCTTCCATGGGAACACATGTGGGAATTGGGAACACCCCACCCCAGTACTCTTGCCTGGAAAATCCAATGGACGGAGTAGCCTACCCCACCACCCCCCAGCTCTGCCCATTCTGGCTCATCAGTACCAGAAACTTCAAAAGAACATTGATTTTTCTTGTTTATCAGATTGGTGGTTATGAGAAGCGAGCTCCATGCATGCAGGGAAATTGCACTCATTGCGCTCTGAACCAGGCTTGGCTCACAGCAGCACCCAGTAAACGCTGGCTGGCTGTGGGCACAGATTCATGGAGGGCGAATAGATACACGTGTCTCCCGACATACCTGGTCCTAAATAGAGAAATTTCAAATGAAATTTAGGAAATGGAAATTACAGCTATTTTTTCCATAAATTCTAGGGGCTCTGAGAACAGTGCAATAAAACAGCAAGACGTTTCGGCAGTCTAGTGGTTAAGAATCTACCTGCCAGTGCAGGGGACGGGGATTCGATCCCTGGTCCAGGAAGGTCCCACGTGCCTCGGGGCAACTAAGCCTGTGGGCCACAGCGACTGAGCCTGTGCTCCACAACAGGAGAAGCCACTGCAATGAGAGGTCCCTCGCTGCAGCTGGAGCGCAGCCCCCACGCACCACGACTGGGGAAACCGTGAGCAGCAACAGAGACCAAGTGCACTGAACATAAATAATGTTTTTTTAAAGCAGAAATTCTACAAGGAATGATCATTGTGCAGACTTAATTTAGTGTAACACTTCCTGAAAATACAGGTTTTGGGTTCAGTTCTTTGTTTTAGATAACAACTGAAGGAACCTAGCTGAAAATCAGAAATGTCCTTTATGTTCAAAAAAAGTTTGTCTATTAAACCTCTCCTTGATTAAGTCATGTGAATTTAAAGTAGAATCTCCTTGTGGGCTTTGTGGAGAATTTGTTTTTACTTCAGTTTACTCAAGTTGACTTTGAGTTTTAGTTGTTCAAATTCGTTTCAGTTTACTCGAAGCAAATAGGGCAGAAATGGTAGCTAGGATGTGTTTTATGTTCAAAAAATGAGAGTGTCAGCTGTGAGGGTACGTGTGGAAACCACCAGTACCTGCCAGACAAGATCTTTTTGGTTACAGTCGTTTGGTTTTGTGTTTTTATGTGGATATTTGAGCAGAAAAGCCTCAATTGTGTCAAGCATCTATTTGTTTGCAACCTAGAATTTTAGAGCCGAGAGAAATAATGCAGTTGCTTTGTGCGAGACGCTTATCTCTGAGGTGAGGGAAAGGAAGGAACCTAAGTTAGCCTGTGTGAACGGGCTGGTGCTGCAGGTACCACGTGAGGTTGGTGGCGAGAACTGGCTGTGATTTCTTGAATGGAAACTTTCCCCTAGGGAAGGGGGGTGGTCTTCTCTTCGAGGGACTCCTGCCTCCCCGTTGCTAAACCTCAGATGCACCAGGACCCCAGAAAAGTAGAACAGGCAGTAGGCAGCAGATGGGCTGTTGCAGCTTCGTGAGAGAGCAAAGACGGGCAGGCTAGAAAAGCCCGTCTCTCAGTAACGCGTCTCTGCTGCTGCTTCTCCAGGGGGGCAGCTGAGCAGCAGAGCCTCCCCGTGGGGACTCACGCGTGTGGAGGTTGGAGCTGAGGGATCCTGGTTGTGGCCTCTTGACTGCAGGGGACCCCCGAGGGGGTTGCTGACCCCCTCCTTGAGGCATAGGTGGAATCCCTCCTTCCCACTGTTGGCTTTGTCTACTATTTAGATTATTTTATTTCACTGCCAGTGCAGGAGACACAGGTTTGATACCTGGATCGGGAAGATCCCCTGGAGAAGGGAATGGCTACCCACTCCAGTATTCTTACCTGGGAAGCCCCATGGACAGAGAAGGCTGGCACGCTACAGTCCTTAGGATTGCAAAGAACTGGACATGGCTTACCGACTAATAAGACTTTATAATGGAAAACTCCAAATAGGTACGGTATTAGAGGGGCTAGTATAACAACCCCCCCCGCACCTCTCCCTGGGTGAGGAGTCACCAGCATTTGTCCAGTCACTCTCTAGGAACACTACCTCTTGCTTCACAGGGTTATTTTAAAGCAAACCCCAGACATTATATCATTTCTTTGTCAGTATTTCTACTGTGCATTTTGAACTGATGGAAACTTAAATCTGATTGAGGGAGGTGGTAGCTGAAAGAAGCTACTTACAGAGTAATTAAGGATTAAACTGAAGGAGCTCCCCTTTGTCAGTGACTCGAAAAGGTTTTGCTTTCCACATGACCTTCTGACTGTCAGTGCCTCAGTCAGCATGGGGGCATGGAGAGGGGGTCAGGCTTAGGGGTGAGGGTAGAAGAGCGTGGGCTCTGGGGTGACGTTTAGGAGGAGGGAACAGACGGGATGCTGGGAGCGGCTTTCCTCGCCTTCTGTCTTTAGTCTGTAGCCGTTGGAGCAAGTTGCTCTGTTCATAATGCTAACTGTGAACCTTGAGAATGCACCTTTAATTTATAATTGGAATGAAGGTTCCAAAGGGAAGTAATGATTTTTGCTTCAGTGGGTCACAGTGAACTTTTCTGAGACCCTTCCTTTCATAAGTGGTCATGTCAGGACGGCTGATGTTGCTCTTTCTGTTTCAGATGGGAATGACTGGTAACACAAGTCCATTTGGACAACCCTTTAGTCAAACTGGAGGGCAGCAGATGGGAGCCCCTGGAGTGAACCCTCAGCTGCCGAGCAAGCAGAGCATGGTCAACAGCTTGCCTCCCTTTGCCGCAGACATCAAGAGCGCTTCAGTCACCAACGTGCCAAACATGGTGAGTTGCCCTTGATCTCAGACTGTGGGTCTCCAGCGGGTGCTTTGGTGTGTGGATTCTCATCGTGCTGACAGTGAAGATCTAAAGCTAGGAGTGTGTTGTGGGTGATAGGAAAATAACACGTATTTCCTGTGTGCGTGCTGTCTCCGTGAGTTTTAATTTTCTATGACGAGCTGCCCATAAGGGGCTAGTAAAGATGATTCAGCTAGTCCCTCCGTGGTCCCTGCCAGGGGGGAGGGGGTTCATGAGTCACTTTGACTTTCCTCCAGAGTCACCCTCTGATTCAGTGAGAGAGCTGAGAGAGTGGGGGACATGGGCTTTTTTGGCTTTTTTACACTTCCTGTCTGTCAGAGGTTGAGGCTGTCAGTAGAAGCCCATCAGTTTGTGTCACAGTCAAACGAAGGACATCCATCTAAGAGAACTGTGCTTTGTCTTGAGACGTGTGGGTCCTGTCTGGCTTGACAGATGGCTTCACATGTCTTCATTCTCCCTGAGACTTTCTACGTATAGAATAGAAACTGTCCTTGTAACTCTCGATCTCACTAACCCAGGGATCAGTGGGAAACAGCTCCTTTGTGCCGCAAGATGGACTCGCTTGAGGTCCAGCCACTCACGGGAAGTGAGTTCTTCTGTCGGACCTCACTGTGCACACGTGGCTGCTGCGCCTCTGATGTGCCTTTGGTGCGGGGTCAGGGCCTGCAGCAGCCACTCTCCCTTCCCTGGGCCAGCCCCGGGGCTGCCGGCCACGCAGCTACGCGGAGCCATCTGGGCTGACTCGGAAGAAAGCTGGGGGTTATGTTCAAAAAAGGTGGTTCTTGGTCTTCTGATTTTTTAAAAACTGTAATTTGAAGTATTTGTTGTGAAGATATCCCAGAGAATTCCTCTATCACTGTCACCTGCTTCCCTGGATGTTAGCATCTTCTGTAAC
Source organism: Oreotragus oreotragus (assembly GCA_006410675.1). Classification (NCBI taxonomy): domain Eukaryota; kingdom Metazoa; phylum Chordata; class Mammalia; order Artiodactyla; family Bovidae; genus Oreotragus; species Oreotragus oreotragus. Next base: position 234,975 of record SJYX01020995.1, on the reverse strand, counting down.
TTGAACATTTGCCAGAACTAAGCACTTAGAGTACTTAGGAGTCTGGAGGTTGTTGGAAGCAGAAAGAGCTAGGTCTCTTTCTCTCTGATAAAAATCAGGAAATGGGGGGATACCGAGGTGTCCTGATCAGGTTTGCTGTTTGCCACATTCTCACATCTTCAAACAAGAGAGAGGAAGAGTGATGAGGCTTGTCCTCAAGCTGCTCCGAGTTCTGACCGCTTCTCCTTGTCGGCATCTCTGCGACTCTCGTGGGTCTGCTTCTCTCCCTCCAATAACTTTGTGACCAGGATCGCTCTATTCGCAGCCAGGCAGATCCAGAACTTAAGGCAAAGCCCACTGCTTCTTCCACACCCACACCCCCACCCACCAGCCCCGCTCTCCCTGGCCTTGCCTCCCCCAGTCCTCACTGGGGGACAGTCGTGTGGACTTCAGCACTGCTGATTGTCCCCTGGGTTTGCTCAGGGACCTGGAGCACATTTTGGCTTCGGGAATAAAAGCGTTTGCTTTTCACAGACATCCTGTGTTTTTAGTCTGGGAAACCATGACCCAACTTTTTCTTCCCTTTTTCTTTAAAATTTTCTCCAGCCCCACTTTTTCACCCTCTCTCCTTCACGCACAGTCTTGTGGCAAAAACCCTTCCCTGTGATCCTCTGCCCACCTCTGCGGCTCCAGGGACTGAATTCCCGGGACTGGTGTGCTGATCAAGGGCAGGGTCAGACCAGACGGGAAAGAAGCTTCTCTATCCACCTGCGCATGGCCTGGAGCTCTGGGCTGTGGGTGGGCTTCTGTCTGCTGGCACTTCAGAGGTTTCTCAGTTGCGTGAGGGGTGCTGTATGTTGTGGGACACTTAGCAGGATCCCTGGCCTTCTTCACTCAGTGCTCCCAGCCCTCCCCGTTCCCTTCCTTTCCCTGCCTAACCCCCACCACCGCCAGCCAGCCCCAGTTGAAAGCCCCTGCCCTGGGGAACTGTTAGGGGAGGTAGTAGTGATAAAATCTCATCCTTCTGTCTGTGAAGCTAACAAATGAGACCAGCTCTTCCCCCCACCCCACCCCCCTCCTTGGGCCCTCTGGACAGCATGGTGAACTGGGGCATCACCTTGGTCTGTGCCAGCCTAGCCACCGCTTTCCCACGGGGACCCGGGTGGACCCGGGAAGAGACACATAGCTGTTGTCTTCGGACTAAGGTCCTCAGACGTTCACCCATGAGGTGCCAGAGCTTTGCCAGCATGTATGTCTGAAGCCTTGGCCTTCGCATTGTTGGGTGCGCACAGGTGTTGGCGGGGACCGTCAGAGGAGCAGGGCGCAAGGGCATGTCACTTGCCTGGTATCCAAGTGCTTTCTCATCGTGTGTTCTACCTTACTGTTTCACAGCCTCTTGAAAGACATCATTCACCTCCCATTTTACAGATGAGGAGGCTGAGGGTTTGACTGAGTTTATTCAGGGCTTGTAGCCTGTTGTCTGCAAGGCCCAGAACGCTTTCCGTGGTCTTAGCCCTCATGTTTTAGGGGCTCTGAGCTCTTTGGGGTGTTTATATCACTTACATCAGTTCCTCAAACATATTTGGTGGTCTTCCTTGAACTTTCTAAATTGTATCCGTCCTCTTGGAGCTCAGAGATTTTTGTCTGCAGGAAGGAAGCAGTTACCAAAGACTTAGATCTCTTTAGTTAAAAAAAAAAGAAAAATTTGCACCTTGAATGTACTTGTGGTTTTTGTCATGCTTTGGAGAGTGACCTTGTAAAACCCAGCGAGGCTCTGAGTGCTGCCTGGGTGAGTTCGGGCCTCTGACTCCAGCTCACCCGGTGCCTTGGTTGAGCTCTCTGTGGAGCCATTGAGACACTCGGTCTTTGGCCAAGGGGCTCGTGCCTGTCTCCTCTCCATCACTGGGGGTGCAGAGGAAGCCAGGGGTGCGGCCAGCCCTTCAATTTGCCGCTTTTGTTGAGCACCTTTTCTGAGCCCAGGTGTATCTGGAATGTGGCTGTGAGTGATGTAGAGCTCGCCCCCATGGAATTGCGAGGGTGGGGGGCAGCAGTGGTGATGGAAAACAAATAATCACATACAGACTACCCCAGCAGGTCTGACTAGCACACAGAGGTTGAGGTTGACACGGGGACCTCCTTAGATGGAACCATCAGAGAGAGAGCTGCACCGAGAGTGGGGTTTAAGGGCAGGTGAGCAGAGGCCGTGGAGACCCCAGGGCTCTGGAAGAGCATGGCTTGTATGGGAGCCAGCGGAAGTCCAGGGAAGGATGAGGGGGAAGTGGTGTGAGCTGGGTAATGGGGGCTCAGCCGGAGCTATCTCAGGGAGGCTGTGGGTGGCAGGGCCGCTGCAGTGGTCCAGGCTAGACAAGACAGGTCACAGGAGGGACAGGAGACCAGACAAGATTTGCCGCTAGAGTGGGCTCACCGTGAGAGATGACTAGGGCCATTTACAAAGCTAGCAGAGGAGCAGGCTGGGAAAAGGGTGATGACGGAGAGGGCACTCCTAATTCCTCCGTAGACCTGCTCCTCTTGAGATGCTTGTGAGACGTCCAGGTGAAGAGGCCAGGAAGATGGACGGACATCCAAGTAGGGTGGCCACTGTCCAGGGGAGCTGGCGATGTCCCTGAAGGTGGGAGAGGAGACTGAGAGGGGATGGTGACTGTTGGGATGGTGAGCCAGGTGAGGGCCGAAGAGCGCCACTGGAGTGTGCAGGTAGATGTGTGGGCGGTCAGGGAGCGTGCGGGCTGTGTGGCCAGTAGTCATGGAAACCTGCGGCTCGCCATGCTCTGAGGTCTCCCTCTGGGATGTGCTGCCTGGAGGTCCAAAGGGCGCAGAGCTCCCATTGCAGGTGGGGTCCTTGTTGAGGGCGTCCATATCCCCAGGACAGCATTCAAGAGCAAGTGCCACATCTCCCTAAATTTTCACATGGATTTCATTGCAGTTCTGTCTTTCGGCCATTTTATTTGTAGTTTCTTAACTTTCTACAGATTTTTGAAGTTCTTAGAATTTTTACCATATTATTACACTGTATTTCATGATTTTAAGATGCACTCCCTCCCCCCCACCACCACATTGTAGCATCTTTGAAATCAGGATGTGTTTTAGAAATAGTCAAGTTTTAGGTCTAATAAGAATATGTATGCTATTGTTTATAATGTGAATTAATAAGAGTAACAACTATTAAATGTATGTGTTCACTATCCAGTTTTCTAGGATTGCTCACATGGATGTAATAATTTCAAAATAATATAAATTTTACTGTTGAAGAAGAGTGATTTTGGTGGAGGCATAGGTTGGATTGTCTTTCTGTAGCCTGGCTTGAAGGTCCACATGGGCCTTCTCAAAGGAGAGGTTTGTCCGGGCGGAGTGGAGTTGTCCCAGGGCAGTCCTCTGGAAGCAGGGGCCACCTGACCCCTCAGTGACATTGCCCTTCTTGCCATTTTCACCTGAAAAGGTCATAACAGGGCATGGGAGCGTTAGCAGGAAGGGGGCGGAATTCGGGTATCAGCTGGAACCGGATTGTCCGTTCTGCTGTTTGCTGACCTTCATGACAGGTGTTTTGAAGGGGCCCCATTTCAGGTGGGCCACCCCTGGGTTTATCTCACCTGAGAAGGTTTGGTGACCAGAGGGGCCTCACCGTCAGTTTCTCTCCAGAGTCTACTGTGGGCGCCCCACTGTGGTCTCCCACAGGGTTATTTCTAACAGGAAGTTCATGTGTGTTGGGGTTTTTTGTTGTTGTTTTGAGAAAAACTAAGAACTATATTATGGAGAATTTGCCATTCTGGACTTGTAGTGAAGGAGGGACTTCCCTGGTGGCCCAGTGGCTGGCTCTGTTCCCGCTGCAGGGGCCCCGGGTTCAGTGCCCATCAGGGAACTAGATCCCACGCGTGGCAACAAAGACTGAAGGCTTCGTGTCACACAACTGAGACCTGGCACAACCAAATAAATTAATTGATTTTAAAGACAGTTGTAGTGAAGGAAAATAATCAGGAGTGCTGCTCATTTAACACATTATTGTATTGCTTGGGGGATTTTTACAGAAATTCACACCTGTGGTCAGCAATTTGTTACGTAAGTGAATGTTGAAACATCTCTGGTCAATAAAGTTCAGATAACAAAAAACGAATTAATACATCTCTGGTCTGTAAGTTGTTAAAATTGCTCACAAAAGGAAAAATAAAGTAGCTCATGGGAGTGGTGTTAGTTCCTGTGTCAGAGAATTAGAACCTGAAAGCTCTGGACAGGCCCCCCAGGCAGCTGCAGGGTTCAGGTCTCTGAAGTGGGGGAGGGTGACCGAGCAGGCCGCTCGGTGCGGAGGAGGGTCCAGCTGGAGTGAGCTGGGGGCAGCGCCGCTGGCAGCTCGTGGTGACGTGCCATCAGCTCTGGCCCTTCGGGGCAAGCTGTGTGTCTTGGAGTTGGTTCTGTCTGCTTCGCGGTGAGTCAGCGGACCCACTGCATCAGAGTGACTGGCTGCTGGCCTGCCCTGTGTCCTCCTGGTTCGGAACCTCTTCGAGGAAGGGGGAGGAATCTTTTTGTCTCTCACTGTTATTTGTGAGACTTTCGTTTTTGTCTTTCTCAGTTTTCCATTGTGTGCCCCCTACTTCCCTCCAAGGCAGTTCAGGATAATCGCCAAGTAGATGGACTTGTTCTTTCTCTTGTGGTGGGACTACGCTCCTCCAGTGATTCTGGTGTAGATTAGGCTTCCAGAGGCTCTGTCCCCTGCAGTGTCAGGGACCTGATGCCCAAATGCCCACTGGGGAGTGGTCTTTGTGTCTACTTCAGCACCTCAGAAACCTTCACTCTCTCCCTCCCCCTTTTTGTCTTATTTTCTCATCATTTTCCGTCTTCCATATCCAGTTTCCAATCACTGAGGAATCAAGACTTGAACTGATTGAACTTCATGAACCCAAGCGTCTCTCCCTGTTGTCGTCTTTGATTGGCTCATCCTGGTTTTAGCTGCCCTTTAAATGCTCGTGTGTGTAAAGCATTGTCTGTAGTTCCTTGTCCTTCACAAGCATGGATCTAAAATCACTGGCACTCTGCTGTTTGCCTCCACCCTAGGACTAGGGAGAGAGCTTCCAGCACTCTCATCCTTCACTGGAACGACAAGTGAGTAGTCTCGTCAGCTCTTCACTGTGAGAGCAGTTTCTGTTGAAAATCGCTCTGTGGCTATGAATTATGCCTCAGTAATTGAACTGGAATACAAGGGACAGTGTTGGGAAGTAAGTGCTTGCCTCTCACTATTAGTCCTCCAAGTGTTCTTGTAATTTTAGGCATTTACCTTTCTTATTCTCATCGCCTCCACCTGTAACTCGAAGATAAGAAGATGAGTTTATGGCCTTTGGAGAATAATTTTTAATCTGAAACTCTCACCAGCACCTGTATAAATTCTTTCTACTATTTAAACTCATCCTCTTTTGGCAATAAATATCAGCCTGGGAAACATAGTCTAAGTCCAAAATATGATGTGTTGCAAATATAAAGAAAGCTATAAATTGAAAAATATTTATGGTATTCTTTGATAGTAGAGACCAGCTGTATTGGTTGTACTGGTATTGGAAGTACTCAATCAGGATCATTTAACTGGGTTTCCCTGGTGGTCCAGTGGTCAGGAACCTGCCTGCCACTGCAGGGGACACAGGTTTGATCCCTGGTTTGGGAAGATACCACATGCCGCGGAGCCACAAAGCCCCTGTGCCACAGCTGCTGAGCCTGTGAGCTGAGAGCCGCAACAGAAGAAGCCACTGCAGTGAGAAGCTCACACACTGCAACTAGAGAGTAGCCCCAGCTCTCCACACCAGAGGAAGCCCGCATGCAGCAGCAAAGACCCAGTGGAGCTAAAAAAAATCATTTAACTTCTTCCCAAGACTAGTTTCCATTAACCATGTCTTGTCTAGAGTCTAATTAGCATAGCCTTTTCTTCAATGAAGCTTTCTAGGTAAAATAGCATAAATTATCTCGAGACATTCAGGTCTTTGACTTCATGTAGAGTAGAGACTTAGTAGGCAGGTTCCTCGTGTCTAAACAAGTTGTGCGCAGTACACACACTAGTGTCAGAATTTCTGCCTGCCCGGTAGCAGCAAATACAGGGACTGTACCAGGCGTTCTGGAAAATGAAGTGACTGTTTTAGGAAGAACTCAGTAGATACCTTAAATGATTATACCTATATATAAATTTTTTTTAATTCAATGTTTTTTTTAAGAGGTAGAACTCAGTAGGCAGCACATTTAATGGGTCTGGAAGGAGACAGTCGCAGCTACCAAAGATGTGAGCGCAGTGTCTGTCTGAAGAGTCACAGCTGTCTTTGTGTGGCCCCAACTTCCCAAACTTCTTTTTACCTTTTCCACAATTATCTGAAATGGCGCTTAGGCTTAAGCCACCAAAAGCTATAATCTGTCTGTTAAATGATTAATTTGCCAAGTTATCAAAAACTTACTGTAATGAATGTTCTTAAAGAATATGTTCATATAGATGGGTGGTCAAGAAGATGATTCCCTGAAAGTTGTGCATGCTGAGTCGATTCAGCCATGTCTGCTGCTTCAAAGCCTTATGGGCCGTAGCCCCCAGGCTCCTCTGTCCACGGGGTTCTCCAGGCAGGAACTGGACTGGGCTTCTGTGCCCTCTTCCAGGGGGCCTTCCCAGCCCAGGGATCGAGCCCCCATCCCTTATGTCTACTTGCACTGGCAGGCAGATTCTTCACCCCTTGAGCCACCTGGGAAGCCAGTTGTTAGCAGATGGGTAATTCTGGTGGACTGGTTTGTACAGTAACGGGGCCTGATGCCCGTAAGACCTCGTAAGTCAGTTGAGACGTGTGGATCTGGTTGGCCTGTCCCCTTGGCTGTTGGAGTAGATCCAGCAGCTTTTACCCTCGAGGTTTCTTTGCACAGGTGTACTTGACCACGCAGCCCCGAGGCAGAGCGACTCTCCAGGTGGACAGGAGTGACGCTGGGGCAGGGCAGAGACAGGGTCTGTCCAGTTGTCTGTCCTGTGCTCTCTCGCCCATGAGCTAGCTTTCTTTGAGTTAGCCGTTTTTTCCACTGTGAAATCAGTGTTTCTGATTTGGAAGATTGCTTAGAAATCATTGTGGTCCACCTTGATCATTTTTAGTTATTTCCTTATTGAATTTAAATCTTAAGTTGTTAGGTAATCTTATTTTTAAAAAATCAGCAGACACCAAACAAAAAGAAGACACAAGAAACATTATTCTATCTAAATAACTGTTCTGTTTCTTACCAGTTGATCTTTATCATCTCAGGTGATTATCACTTCTTCCTGGTTTGATAGCTGAGTACATTTAATGAGCATTTTCTCTGTTTTATGACTGCAAAGCTTTGTGTAACCAGCTGTTCTAGGGTCCTTCTGGGGGAATCAGAACAAGCAGATAGTGCAGAACAACCCTTTGTCCCACCTGGTGTTCGCTTTGGTGTCATTTCCTGACTTTTAAGTGGAGACTGGGGAGAAGTAAAGTTTCCAGGTGGGTCAGGGGAGGATGTCAGAGAAGTAGGGGTCTGGACTGCATTGGTTATGTGGAAGGTCTGGGCCAGGCTGATCTGAACGGTTGTCTCCGGGAACTCCAGCCCTGCAGATGGGGGGAGGTGGTCATGTGGTCAGAGGAAGCACTTTCGTTCACCGTTCTGACTTGTCACTTTCTGCTTCTTACTGTTTGCAGAGTCCTTTGCAGACATTGTAATCTATTCTTGGATACTTCATGAAAAATAACTTCTTTTTCTAGAAAGAATCCAGGATAAACTTTACACATACTCCTTGTGCACATCTGTGATCCTGTTCTTAGGATAAAGGGCATTTAAAAAAAAATGAGGTTGGTGCTGATTACTTAGACCTATGCAGCAATGACAGACCTAGTAAAAATACAGCAAGCTCCTTTAAAATTAAGAAATACACCAGAATAAACATAAAATGTTTGCCTTTCAAGGCCGTTTAATGGACAGGGGTTTAAATAATGGTTGAGTTATGATGCCAGCAAGATACATGCAAAGAACAAAAGATCTAGCAATGAAATGGGGTGAGTGGGCTGTGCTCTCCACAGCCCTTGGGTTGTACACTTTATGTTCACCTGCAAGGTTACTCATGGTTCGGAATGTTGACAGGCAGGGGGTCGTGATGGCAACACTGTGACTCCTGTTCTCCGGTAACCTTCCCCTTCCACTGTTAGGAATTGCATGTGAGCTGATGGGAGTTACCAAAATGTATTGCATGAATTTTAAAGCTTGTGATGGATACTGTTGTATTGCCTTCCAACAAAAGCCAGGAAGCAGGTCACTAGTATCCCATATGCTCCCAAGGCTGGAGGTTATCATTCTGTCCTTTGACAGGAGGAGACAGTGTCCAATTATTGTGATTTGCATTTCTTGATTACTGGTAAGAATGAAAGTACGTGTGTTTAGTATGTTTTTGTTTCTCAAGTTGCTTAGTTCCTGTCCTTGGCCAGTTTTTCTTTTTTATAAAACTATTTATTTATTTTAATTGGGGACTAATTACTTCACAGTATTGTGGTGGTTTTTGCCATACACCGACATGAATCAGCCGCAGGTGTATATGTGTCCCCCATCCCGAAGCCCCCTCCCACCTCCCTCAGTTTTTCTGTTAGATTCTCTTCAAATGCTTTATAAGGCAAGGTGGGCAGCCCTCTGACAAGGCGAGCGCAGAAGAGTTGAGGAGGTGGGAACTCTGCTGTTAGACCGCGCGCCCGGTCCACCACTGCCCATGCGGCTGCACGGGCCTGCGTTAGGCCTCCCTGGGCCGGGGGTGGGCATGAAATGAGCTGCTGCTTGTTGGGCACCCAGCACAGAGTCCTTGAGAAGTGAAGACTGGAGGAATGACACCGGCACCATCTGCTTTGTCTCATGTGTGTCACGTGGTTTGCCTACTTCGTTGGTCACTGTTTCAGCGGTCTGGCCCAGGCACTCTCGTGATACTCATGACTGCCGCTGCATGAGAATCACCTGTGAGTGTCTCCTAAACATTTCTTTTTATTGTAACTGTAAAAGTGCATCCCTGTTCATTTTGGAAAACCTTTAAGAAGTATAAAGCTCTTGTAAGGAAGCCTCCTCTGTGGAACTTCAATACAAACGCCTCTGCCCCCACCACCCCGCCAACCCTCATCTTGTGAACCGTAGTCTCTGGGAGGCATGAGTGGGGAATCTGTATTTGAAGAGGTTATACTGGGGACTAGTTAGGAACCACTGCTTTATATATTTTTATGAAGGCCGGTACCACTTTCTAGGACTTTTACAGTTTTTAAAAATATTTAATTGTTCATTGTTTTCTACTGATTCTTCTGATTTTCCTCCCAAAGTGGGATTTGTTTTTGTTGTTTGTTATAAAAATAGTAGACATTTCTTGTAAAACATTCAAACAATGCATGAAGTTGATAAGGAAAAATTGAATGACTTTATGGTACTATTTTAATAACTTTCTTTTGAAGCTTAATATGTTCCATTTAACTTTAGTGGCAGCATGAAGGTCTGCATTATCACTGGGGTCTGTTTGCGTGTTTTGGCTGTGCTGGGTCTCCGTTGCTGTGTGGGCTTTCTCTGGTTGCAGCAAGCGGGTGCTGCTCTCTGGTCGTGGCATGTGGGCTTCTAAGTGCAGTGGCTTCTCTCGTTGCAGATCGTGGGCTCTAGGGCACGTTGCAGATCACGGGCTCAGTAGCTGTGGGGCATGGGCTTAGCTGCCCCACATAACAGGGATCCTATCTCACAATGCTCGGTGGGTCAAAGATTTGGTTGGGGCTTGGCTCCAGGCCTTTATATTCCATGTGGCTTTGACTAGGCTCTCCTCAGGTCCCTCTTACTTTTCATGCCTGCATCTGATTTCATGAGGTCTGTAGCCATAATTTTTCTTAATTGGTCTGTCTTTTCTAGACATTTAGGGAAATTTCTAGTATTCAGTAATTTAATCAAAGTGTGGTGTCTGTCTTTGTACACAGATTTTAGCACACTAGTCCGGTCACTTCCCTAATAATAAATTATAAGACATAGAGCCACTGGATCAAAAGGAATGGGCATTTTTCATTTTTTTATTGTCATATTGATAAGTGAAAGATGCTTCTTCGTTCTAATTTCGTTTCCTTAATAATTGGTGAGATAGAAGTCATTTTAAAACAGCTTTATAGAGATACGATTGCTCTCCCGTGCAGTTCGCTTCTTTAAAGCACACAGTTCAGTGGCATTTAGTGTTTTGTGCCGCCATCACCAACCATGTTCAAATTTAGGACATTTTCTTGTTTCAAAAAGAAAGTCTGTACCGTTAGCAAGTTCCTCCCATTTCCCTGAGATCTTCAGCCAGATGCAACCACTGATCTCTTTTCTGCCCCTGTGGATCTACCTGTTCTGGACATTTCATCGAAATGGAGTTATACAATATGTGGTTGTTTGTGACTGGTGTTTTCACTTAGCACAATGTTTTTGAAGTTCATTCATGTTGTAGCATGTACTGTACTTCCTATTTTGTGGTTGGGTTATATCCTTTTTTTGATATATCATGTTTTTCCAATCTCTACTGGATGCCCATTTAAATTGGTTCCATTTTTTGGCTATTAGGAATCTTGCTGCTGCAAACATTAGTGGCCATGTTTTTGTGTGAACATATGTTTTCAGCTCTCTTGGGTGTATGCTTCAGAGAATTGCTGGTCCAGATGGTAACTCCAGGTTTAACCTTTTGAGGAACTGCCAGAGTGTTTTCCAAAGTGGCTGCACCCTTTCATGCACACTCCAGTAGAGTGTGAAAGAGACCAGGTTCTTCTCCATCAGCACTTGTTACTGTCTCGTTTTTAAACTGTAGCTATGCGGTAGGTGTAAAACAGTACCTCACTGTGGTGCTGATGATAGTTAATGGTTCAGTTCAGTCCAACCAGATGGCTCAGTCGTGTCCAACGCTTTGTGACCCCATGAATCGCAGCACACCAGGCCTCCCTGTTCATCACCATCTCCCGGAGTTCACTCAGACTCAAGTCCATCGAGTCCGTGATGCCATGCCATCCAGCCATCTCATCCTCCGTCGTCCCCTTCTCCTCCTGCCCCCAATCCCTCCCAGCACCAGAGTCTTTTCCAATGAGTCAACTCTTCGCATGAGGTGGCCAAAGTACTGGAGTTTCAGCTTTAGCATCATTCCTTCCAAAGAAATCCCAGGGTTGATTTTCAGAATGAACTGGTTGGATCTCCTCGCAGTCCAAGGGACTCTCAAGAGTCTTCTCCAACACCACAGTTCAAAAGCATCAATTCTTCGGCGCTCAGCCTTCTTCACAGTCCAACTCTCACATCCATACATGACCACTGGAAAATCCATAGCCTTGACTAGACGGACCTTAGTCGGCAAAGTAATGCCTCTGCTTTTGAATATACTATCTAGGTTGGTCATAACTTTTCTTCCAAGTTAATGGTATCGAATGCTTTTTCATGGGTTTCATGTTTCAGGAAACACACCAGTTTTTTCATGCGTTTCTCTGTATATCTTCTTTGGGAAAATGTCTTTTCGTATACTTTGTCCATTAAAAAAAATTAGGTTCCTTTTTTTTTTTTTAATCATCAAGTTTTAAGAGTACTTTGAATGTGTTTAGATATAAGTCCCTTATCATATCTGTGATTTACAGATGTTTTCTCCCATTCTTTGGGTTGTCTTTCACTTTCTTGATGGTGTCTGTTGAAGCTTAAGAGCTTTTAATTTTAATGCGGTCTAGTTTATTTTTTTCGTTACCATGGTTTCTGCCTTTGGTTACATACCTAAGACTCTATGGCAAGATAGAGTCCTCCTTGATTTTTACTGTTTTCCAAAGTATTCTTGGTTATTGCAAAAAATAAAGTTGCCTTAAATTATAAAGTACTTTTGGGGGAATTTGCAAATTTTGTTCTGTATGTTTAAATGGAGGTTCTTGTCTAAGCATTTTTCTTTTAATTCTCTTCTCCCGCCTGGACAGTGGGGACTGTGCTGGGAAGTTGGTAGAATCTGAAGGCTGCTTCTGACAGATTTTTGCAGAAGTTCATACAGCTCTTCCTTCATGTTAAGCACCAGCCTAAGAGAGAAGGAAATTAAATGTGCCCCACATTTGTAACCACTTTGCAACCTGGACTAGCCTCATGCAAGCCCATGGAATTACATGGGGAAGGCTAACCCAGGGACACGAGACGTGTTGTCTGCTTCATGTTGCTGGTGACTCAGCTTCATCCTCCAGTTTGTTTTCGAGATGTGTAAACAGTGTGTAGACTTACTAAACAGCTACATGTAGATGCAGAATAGACCAAGACTTGGTCTATTGAACGTGCTGTATTTCCAGCTGTGCTATTTCCACATGTTGAAGTTTCAACATACCATCAAATACAGTTCAAAATGTGTGGTTGAGAACATTGCAGATGAGAAACAATGTGTTAATTTTTAATGACTTTAAAAGTCTTTTATAATTTAATCATAAGATTGAGATTTTTTAAACCAGGTTTTCATATGATACCTCTTTTTACGTTTATTTATTTTGTATGTGGTATTTCTGTATTTTAAGAAATGACAGGAGGACAACTGGCTTGATTTTTCTAGACATCAGTATTATGAGAAAGTAAAGGCAGGGAGCGTAGCAGGAGATGAAGAACCTTAAAGACAGGAATCAGGTGGAGGGTGTCGGCCTGAACTGGGTCCTGATCTGTGCACACCAACTCTAAAAGACGGTTTGGAGACAAGTTGAGAAACTTGTGTATGGACTAGATGTTAGAAGATATTAAAGAATCCTTCATTTGGTTAGATGTGATAATGGTATCTTTTCCTTTCTACTTTTCCACATGTTTGAAATTTTTTTGTAAATACAAAAGAGACCTAACCAGGTATCATCTTACATTTCCCATATTCTTTTGTTCCTGTTGATTTTCGCTTGGACTTTGTAGTCCCTGGAAATAAGCTGATCGATGCAGAATCATTTAACGTAGGTACTGAGTGCTGCAGAGGGCATAGTCACAGGCTGTTTGTTTATTGGAGCCTTATTTTAAAGTGTCAGAAAAAAGAGGAGTGGCTACAGTTTATGCCCAGTCATTGGAGTTTGGATAAATGAATGTACAGCCACATGTTCACTACACATCATGCTACAACTTACTGGTACGGGGCAGAACCTAGAATAAATACCAAACCAAATTTATATAAATAAAACTATTGGTCATGGTTCATACATACAAAAACGACTGGGAGGAGAAAAACCTGTCTGCACTTCCGCAGTGGACTCCTGGCTCTCAGGATTGCAGGTGTTAAGTATTTCCCTTAGTTCTTTTGCTTTCCACATTTTTATAATCGGGGAGATTGACGTAAGGGAAAGAGGCTGTTTTCCCTCAGGTCTTAAGTGCTTCTCCATTCAGTACACTCAGCCTCTTGGCTTGAATTTTGCTTTTGTTTTGGTTCCTGTTTAGGGCTCTAGGAGTTGTGCTCTTGAGAAGCCAGGTAGCTTTTCTGCATACTTTATTTTATGAGTTCTCATCAAGGTAAAGCCAAAACAAAACGCTCTTTTTACAATAAACTTTGATTCTTAAAGAAATGTGTTTTTACTTGGTGTTCTCCTAGTTACAAATGTATATAGTTTTGATTCTTCATTTGAAAAATCAGAGCTGTATAGTACTTCGTGGGAGGCACTAGGTGTTGTAAAACGAAGTCAGAAGTGTGACTTAATCAGAGCAATAGATCAGAGAAATCCCTGAAATATGGATTATATTGTTGCATGTTAGGAACATTACATTTCTCTTATTTCAAAGTTTCTTTAGTAAATTTCTGAAGAATATTGGTAGTTGGTAAAAAAGTAAGAAGTTCTACAGGTCCCCTTTTCCTTGTTCTTTGCAGTTAAGAGGTATGGTTGATCTGGCCTACTATTTTGAAAGGATTAAAGTAACTAAGCTCTATTTCTGTATCTTTAGCAGATCATCAGATACCTAGAAAAAATACTGTCTGATGTCTGAGTAGAAATGTTAATGGAATGCAAAGCATTAATGATTGTACTGGATGGTTGTATTCAAGATAAATGCTGTCTTAATCTTTTAGAAGTAGTGAATGCTGCAGGTGTTGTCCTTCCGGTCAGAAGACTAGAAATCTGCAGGGTGGCTTTGATTCCTCTGCTCCGTCAGATCTTCTCAGTGGGTTGGAATTGGTCAGGCCTTGCGATCTTTTTATTAGGTTGAATCCTATGGAATTGCCAATGTTTGGTCATTTGGTTTAGAGAAACAATAGTTTCATATGGTTCAGCCTAATATAATAACAGCTTTTCCTGCACTTGTATGTATTGTAGCGTGATAAATTGCCAGTGAATTAAAAGAACCTCACCAGCTGCATTCTCACTGTGGCCTAAACTGTCACTCAGCTTTACCCTTAGTTTGAAAAAATAGTTAATGAACGTGAATTGGAACTCTGAAAGCTTATTAAAATGTTTGTGTTAATATTTTTTATTTTAGTCTCAGATGCAAACATCAGTGGGAATTGTACCCACACAGGCAATTGCAACGGGCCCCACTGCAGATCCTGAAAAACGCAAACTGATACAGCAGCAGCTGGTCCTACTGCTTCACGCTCATAAATGTCAGAGGCGAGAACAAGCCAACGGAGAGGTTCGGGCCTGCTCACTCCCACACTGTCGAACCATGAAGAACGTCTTGAATCACATGACGCATTGTCAGGCTGGGAAGGCTTGTCAAGGTAAGCACCGTTTGCTCAGGTCCTGGTGGCAGAGCCAAGGGTGGACTTGTCTGGTATTCTCTGGCACCTCTCCTGTTGATAAGGTTCCCACCTCCCACGTTCCCGTGTGCGGACCAGTCAGATGCCTCTGGACGCTCACCTGCCCAGGAGAAAGGCGGTGTGGTTCTACAACGTTCCGTGAACTTTCGCTGGTGGGGCTGTGCCCTGCATTCGTTCTTGGCTGCATTCCTCTGTCACGGAAGAACTGTGTCCCCTCTTGAGCGCTCCTTCGCCACACATGTCTAGATCAGGCTCTCTTTTTGACAGTGTAGTGTGCACACGTGCCTGTGCCTGCCTTTCCCCAAGCCTAGAGCATCTGTCTTGCAGTCGTTTTGTGCGCCCAGGTGCCAGGGCTCGCCCTTCCGCCCTTCTGTCTTGGCTCATCGGGCTCCCGGCTCGGTTATCCTGGGGACCTGTGTGTACTGCCCACCCCTGCCACCTCCTTCCTTCCTCTCCAGAGGGGAGACTCATGCACACACATGTACCGTCTCTGGTCTTCACACAGACACCCCAGTTCTCCTGAAGAAGCCTCCCTTAACTAACGGTTCTGCTTCCCTTTAATCTTTATCCTCTTTCTGTCTCTTCTCACTTGTGCTCCTAACCTTGGGAGAGTCTCCCTGATCTCCCTGCTTCCCCTTGTGACACTCGTGAGTCCTGGGTGTAACCCTGTCCTGATGGAGAAGCAGAGGATGGTCATGCTGGACCTTTAGGAAGAAGTGGAAGCGAAGATAGAGACAGAGGGACCGGCCGCAGCTGCCGTCTCGAGCGCTGTGAGAAGTGCCCGGGTCCCCACCGAGGGTCTCCACAGACCTCTCATTTGCTTCGCTATGTTTCTTCAACTCTAGTGTTTAGATGGTTTCATCCTTGAGCATTATTAAACATAATGTAAACTCTTTATTGTAAATAGTGACATTACAGAATTATTATCTGTTCTGCCTTTCATTCCACTTGTGTGGTATTTCAGGCCAAGTAGTTTTGTTTTGTTTTTCATTTGTGGGCTGAACCTTGTTCACCATCATTCATAACATTGCTTCTCTGGGAAGTTTTTGTTTGGAATTCTCAGTAGTCGACTTACAAACTACCTGGAAAGCAGCCTGCTTGTAAGTTGAGGACTGCCTGCACCGTGCTGCAGTTACACTTGTGATCATTTTTTATGGAAGCTGGCCTTATAAAGTAGGTGTAATTGAAAGCGCGCCGATTGGGATAGAAAAATAACATCTCGTTGTTTTTCTGGTCATAGTTGCCCATTGTGCATCTTCACGACAAATCATCTCTCATTGGAAGAACTGCACACGACATGACTGTCCTGTTTGCCTCCCTTTGAAAAATGCCAGTGACAAGCGAAACCAACAAAGTAAGTGAGCACTGGGGGTAGAGAAGCTTGGCGATGAGACATTGAGAACACAGAGTAACAGGCAGGAAGCAGGGCAGAGACTAGTCGCCACACCGCATAGTGGGAGCTGGGGCGCCAGGGTGGGAGCCGAGGGAGAAGCTCAGCACAGCCAGCACTCTGGAGTCCCCGCCCCACCCCCCCGGACGCGGCCAGGGCAGAGCAGCGAGTGCAGAAGAGGGACGCCACTTGGATCAGAGAGGCAAGGGCTGACGGGATGGCTCTCTGAGTTTCTTGACAGATCCTCAGCATTTGTCACTGTAATGGCAGTGACTCTGGGGTGAGGGGTGGAATAGACTGGACACTTCCTGAAATCACCCTAAAGTAGTTTTGAGGACCCTTTGTTCTAGAAGAGTCAGTCAGGCTGTGCTGGTGTAAAATTCTACATGTAGGTGTTGTGGCGGCAATGCGGTTCCCAGACCTAGCTGTGTAACTACCAGTTCACTCAGCACAGATGGAGGGCCTCTGCACCGGGACTGCCACACCCTGATTGCTGCCCTCGCTTCGCCATCTCTCCATTGGTCTATGTGGCCTTAGCGGGTGGTTAGTGCCTGCATAGGAGGCCTCGTGTGGCTCCGCCCTGCGCCCGGAGCAGGGAAAGGAGGAGCGTCTCTCCCTGATGTTAAGTCCCTTCTGGTCGTTTTCGAGGTCCTGCTGTGCTCTCGGGGTGTGTCCCTTGGTGTGGACAGGTAGGCCGTGCCCGTGGCGCTCGTGTCCTCGTGGGCTGGGGCTGCCCTCGGAACTCCAGCACCGTCTGCGTCTCCGCCGCCGCATCGGGGCCATCTCACCCCACCCGCCCTGCTTGTGGTTACGTGTCCATCGCTCTCGTTCTTCTTGGGCAGACCTGTTGCTGCCTCAGAACACGTGCGCTGCTTCTCTTTCTGCTTGTTTCCAGGTGGCACTGGGAAACGTAGCTGAGCCCACCAGGCCCCACTCCCTCCCGCACGCCCCCAGCACCCCACACACAGGGGTGTCCGTGGCCCAGGAAAGCGGGCCAGGGCCACGGGCCCATCCTCCCTCTCTTGCTCCCCAGTGGAAGCAGTCATACTAAGTTTCCTTTAAAAGTCACTTTCCTCAGTCAGTTAAATTATACTTTTATTAAGCAAAAAATGAATTAATACACAATTTTCTAGGACATTTCTTACATAAAGTGAAGATCTAGAAATCTGTGTCTTCTAGAAGCAGATATTTGAGACAACATTTCTAGTGGACTATAGTCTGAGTTTCTTCCAAGTTAGTGTAAGATGTTTTAGTTTTTACTAACACGTTGTGATGGTTATAGTTTCTTATGTTTTAGGATGTATTTCAGTTATAGTGCTTTTAAGTGTCAAAATATTTATTGTCGAGTTTGTGGTTGTACAGTATTCATTCCATGAATAATGAATTAGCGTAGTGTTCTTAACCTTTAATTTGGGACTGTAATTTTCTGAGATCCTTTGGTTTTTAATATGTATTGCCATGACAGTTGTAAACTTTTAAGATTTCTCTTTTTAAGAAACACTTTGTGTGGTTTTAATTTAAAAAAAAAGTAAGAGATGAGTGTGGGGTTTTTTCTAGCCTCTTTATAACTGCCTGCTTGTTGTAATGATTGATCCAGAATGAGCCCTCAGAAGTGGTAAACCACAGTGTTTCTCCCAGTCATAACGTAAGGTGTAGTCAGGGTGATTTCACAATGTAAAGTCATGGGGCGTGTATAGACGAACTCTGTGCAAGGTTGTAGCAGATTTTCGTGAAAGAAATGAAAGTGGGGTATTTTAGTGTGTGTTTTGTGTGTTTGTGTATGTTTTTGTTTTTAATGCTTCTCAAGTTAGGTTTCTGCTCTGAGTGTATTCCTTTGGTTGTGGCACTATGGTTTTGCGAGGACAAGGAGCTTGATAGGATGAGCGAGAAAGCTGCAGCAGTGTCCTCTGTAAACGTTTGTTGCTGTTCCTCCTCTCTTGAAGCAGACTGTGCCCATCATGTGTGAAATGGGCCATAGCAACAGTGGGGAAGCGTGGCTCTGCCCTTCCAGCAGCTGATGGACTCTGTCCAGTTGCCCCTTACACAGCTCAGGATGAGGGCTCCAGTCCTCCCGCACAGTCAGAGGGCCACGGCCCTCCCAGCACATTGGCAGCTTGGTTCCTCCACGTCCACAGCTTCGAGCAATGTGGACAATGTGTGGCCGTTGTATTCACTGTTGGAAAATGTCTGTGTAAGCGGACCCATGCTGTTGAAACCTGTCTTGTTTAAGGGTCAACTCTACGTTAAAAATGATGTGACAGTGGCATCAGTCTGGGACTTCTTGCTGGTCCAGTGGTGAAGACCCTGCACTCCCACTGTAAGGGGTACAGGTTTGACCCATGGTTGAAAGGGCACATGAGGTTCATGAGGCACGTGGTTCATGAGGGCGCAGTAAGATCCCTCATGCTGTGGGGAGCAGCCAGAAATAAAAAATGAGGCCACAGTGGTGTCAGTCAGAGGAGTGAGGCAGAGTCAGTGGTGTCGGCAGTCCTGGCCGGGAGGGTCAGTGTGCATGGGGGGTGGGGCTAGGCGAAGCCCAGCTTCAGTTAAGTGACAGGGGAAAAACTTTCTAGACAGCAAGGCTGACATGCCTGCAAGGGGACACCTCTGATTGCAGTCAGAGATTCCTGTGCAAGTGAGGTTTGTAAGTGGGTGGTCAGGACCCCCAGGGATCATCTGAGACCCACCTGTGTCCACCAAGGCTGTGCTGTCCAGGCAGGCTTTCCCACAGATGCTCGTCATGCCTGCTGCACACACCCTGCTTCTCTAACTCCTCCCGTTGATGTCTCTACTGAGAGAGCCTGCCCAGGCCACCTGTGGAGCCTACCCAGGGGCCACTGAAAGGAAACCCAGACTGCTGTGGCCTGTGTGGAGGAGACTTTGTGTAATTTTTCCCACGAGTTATTGTCCAGAGATTCTGCAGTCACTGATCTTGCATTTCCATCCCTTATAGAGATCGTCAGGTTTTATTGACTAATGAGGAAGTTGCAGGGTGTGTATTTAGCGTCAGTCTTGGCACCTGACTCCCAGACCTGTGCAAGGTGGCAGTGGGCAGGCTGTGGCGGCACAGACCGGATTCCCTGTCTGAGTTCATGTTGCCTCCTCAGGGGTTTTGCTGCTCCGCATATGGTCCTCGGCCCAACTGCACGCACACCCCCTTGTTGCTTGTTAGAAACGCAGAGACTTGGACCTTCCCCCAGGCCTCTTGTGTTATTAGACTGCGCCTTAACAAATTGCGCGTGTTTGCCGCTCTGGATGCCTTGCGGGGCGGAGTGTCAGTCTTGGAGCTCTTGAGATAGTGCGCGCCCTGCTCTGGGCAGCCACATGTTTCCCAGCTCAGAGCAAAAGGACTGACAGAACGGGTGCTGCAGGATCAGCCCAGGGCCACCCCAGCCTGCCCACTGTCTGCAGCTGCCTGGGCCTCCGCGGGCGTCTCAGTCAGCCTCCCCAGACCCCTGGCTTGAATACCTCTGCTGGCTTGCCACTCACTACTTGGCCCTGCTCTGTGATCCAGCTTTGCTGCTGCTGCTGCTAAGTAGCTTCAGTCGTGTCCGACTCTGTGCGACCCCATAGACGGCAGCCCACCAGGCTCCCCCATCCCTGGGATTCTCCACGCAAGAACACTGGAGAGGGTTGCTATTTGCTTCTCCAGTGCGTGAAAGTGAAGAATGAAAGTGAAGTCGCTCGGTTGTGTCCGACTCGTAGTGACCCCATGGGCTGCAGCCTACCAGGCTCCTCCGTCCCTGGGATTTTCCAGGCAGGAATACTGGAGTGGGTTGCCATTGCTTTCTCCAGTGATCCAGCTTGAAGCCCCTATGATTGTTTGAGTTGCCTGCCTTCACGGTGTTGAGTCCTGCTTAAAACATGCCCCCCAGATGCCTACTTGGTGCTCCACAGGCACTTGCAGGCTGGGCACCTGCTTCACCTTCAGGCTTTCCAGAGAGCACCAGTGCCTCTGTGACAGCCCACAGTGGGGGCGGGGGCGCGGCAAGGCCGCCTGTGGCTCAAGTACCAGACAGCCCCTGGTGATAACCTTCACTGGAGGAGCTTTGTCCTCGCTCTTCCATGCGGCGCCATGTTGCCAGTTCTGAGTTGTTTGGCTTCTGAGGACACCTGCTGCAGGGTGCGCATTCTTGCTTGGTGGTGGCTGTGATGGGGGGCCTGGCCCTCGGCTCGGGTGTCCCTCTGCCCTGGTACACGGGCCTGGGACACCCTGTGCTGTGGGAGCAGCTCTGCAGAGACGTCCACAGTCCTGAGCAGACTCAAGCTTGACTCTCTTGGTGGAAATCCAGGTGATGACCAAGTAGTGGCTGCTTTGCCTGCCTCACGGTGTTCCCTACCAACCTGACAAAGTTTTGGAATTCAGCTTGTTCTTTTTTGTTGGCTTTCCAAATTGAGCGCAGTTTTATTGAGACCAGTTGGGGGGCTGGAACTTGTGGTGAGCTGCGTGTTGCACAGCAGCAGTGGCTAGTGTGTGTGGAGCCTGTCCATGGGCCAGTCTTTGTGCCCACGGGGGTGTGAGTCCTAGACAGAGCCAGCTGTGAAACCCGGCCCTTTTCTGTCCTTAGTAGCTGCGGCAGAAGGGGGCGGGAGCACTCTGGAGAGTGCTGACTGACGCTTAGGGAGAGGGGCCACGCTGTACTGAGATGCACCAAGACATCTGTGGTGGGATATTACAAGGACTGATTGTGTGCGAAATGTAGCCTTAAGCTCTGAGAAAGGAAACAAGGTGTAGAAATGGTAAAAAGAACAGGAAGTGTTGGTATCTAGAGAGGTAAATATTGGGAGTTCCCTGCGATCCAGTGCTTAGGACTCGGCACTTTCACTGCAAAGGCCTGGGACTAAGATCCCCTAAGCCACGCAGCACGGCCAAAATAAACAAAGAGGTAAGTATCAATAATGTGTAAAGTTGATTCGTGCAGCAGGCTGTATTCTCAGTGACACCAGATACGTGGAGCTTTGCTGTTTTAGCACTCCTCACTTTTTTGCTCAGTGCTGCGATGCTGGGAGGGCGCCTGCTCCGTTGCTGCAGCTTGAGGCGAGCGCCCTGGTGGGAGGAGAGTTCTGTGAGGCACATGCAGGTCCCGCTGCAGGTAACATGCAGGGAAGAGGAGACAGATGGTCTTGATCATCTTGATCAGAGACCACTGTCTCTGATACAGGATCCAGGCTGCAGCCTTTCATTATTAGATAGAGATGTTGCTCTCCCAGCAGACCCTGAGCTCAGTGAGCGCAGACTGCTCGCTTCTGTCCTGTTGTCTGTGTCTGTCCTGGAGTCTGTGCTTGGAAGTGAGGGAGAGAGCAAGTGCAGGAGTCGCAGGTGTCCGGAGAGGGGTGGAGGTCCGGAGGCCACAGGGCAAGGTGGGGGGTTCAGGGAAGGCCAGCTGCTGCCCGTACGCCAGCAGGGTGTTTACGGAAAGCGGAAGCATCTTGAGCTTGTAGGACTTAGAGTTTGTGGTGGCTTTCACCAGGTAACTCCCCTTCCAGCCATCTGCCCCGTAGGAAATGCCTGCGTTCCTTGTCCCTGAAGCGTAGATGTTATCTCATAGCAGCGTTTGGACTCAGATTGGGCCATGCCTGTTTGTCAGAGACCTTTTTGTTTGTTTGTATTTTGTTTTCCTTGTCTCTAAATTAGTTAGAAATGTCAAGTACCAAATGCTTGTCTTCAGATAGATGTGTTTTCTTTTAAAGTTTAAAAAAAACAGTAATGTGTACATTTAAGACATAAATGCTTTTAACACACACAAAAATTACATTGACCAAGTCAGCAGCTTCCATGAGAGGAGGAAGTCCATAAGTAGTCCATAAGTGGCCTTGAGCTTGGGAGTGGCCCTCCTCCTAGGATGGGGAATTTGGGGTAAAAGGATGGCATTTGGGGAAGTGTGAACATGAGTGGATTTTAGTAGAAAGAAATCATTGTTGAGGCACTGCTATTGCATCTTCACCCAAAACCCAAAGCCTTCTACACCTTGTTTCTTTAAATTCCTCTCTATCCACAGTCGATCAGTATGCATGTCAATGTAGGCCTAGGTCTGTTCCTCCTTAAACCACAAAGTAATAGAAGAGTAAGTCATCTCACCATTGTCACTTTCCTTTTTCCATTGTACTTCTTTTAGACAAGTCAGCATGTCAGTTTCAGTAGTACAATGGCATGTGTTTAAAGTTTCATGGAGTATTAACTATTAGGAAAAATACTTTTAGAGCCGCATCGGGGCCATCTCACCCCACCCGCCCTGCTTGTGGTTACGTGTCCATCGCTCTCGTTCTTCTTGGGCAGACCTGTTGCTGCCTCAGAACACGTGCGCTGCTTCTCTTTCTGCTTGTTTCCAGGTGGCACTGGGAAACGTAGCTGAGCCCACCAGGCCCCACTCCCTCCCGCACGCCCCCAGCACCCCACACACAGGGGTGTCCGTGGCCCAGGAAAGCGGGCCAGGGCCACGGGCCCATCCTCCCTCTCTTGCTCCCCAGTGGAAGCAGTCATACTAAGTTTCCTTTAAAAGTCACTTTCCTCAGTCAGTTAAATTATACTTTTATTAAGCAAAAAATGAATTAATACACAATTTTCTAGGACATTTCTTACATAAAGTGAAGATCTAGAAATCTGTGTCTTCTAGAAGCAGATATTTGAGACAACATTTCTAGTGGACTATAGTCTGAGTTTCTTCCAAGTTAGTGTAAGATGTTTTAGTTTTTACTAACACGTTGTGATGGTTATAGTTTCTTATGTTTTAGGATGTATTTCAGTTATAGTGCTTTTAAGTGTCAAAATATTTATTGTCGAGTTTGTGGTTGTACAGTATTCATTCCATGAATAATGAATTAGCGTAGTGTTCTTAACCTTTAATTTGGGACTGTAATTTTCTGAGATCCTTTGGTTTTTAATATGTATTGCCATGACAGTTGTAAACTTTTAAGATTTCTCTTTTTAAGAAACACTTTGTGTGGTTTTAATTTAAAAAAAAAGTAAGAGATGAGTGTGGGGTTTTTTCTAGCCTCTTTATAACTGCCTGCTTGTTGTAATGATTGATCCAGAATGAGCCCTCAGAAGTGGTAAACCACAGTGTTTCTCCCAGTCATAACGTAAGGTGTAGTCAGGGTGATTTCACAATGTAAAGTCATGGGGCGTGTATAGACGAACTCTGTGCAAGGTTGTAGCAGATTTTCGTGAAAGAAATGAAAGTGGGGTATTTTAGTGTGTGTTTTGTGTGTTTGTGTATGTTTTTGTTTTTAATGCTTCTCAAGTTAGGTTTCTGCTCTGAGTGTATTCCTTTGGTTGTGGCACTATGGTTTTGCGAGGACAAGGAGCTTGATAGGATGAGCGAGAAAGCTGCAGCAGTGTCCTCTGTAAACGTTTGTTGCTGTTCCTCCTCTCTTGAAGCAGACTGTGCCCATCATGTGTGAAATGGGCCATAGCAACAGTGGGGAAGCGTGGCTCTGCCCTTCCAGCAGCTGATGGACTCTGTCCAGTTGCCCCTTACACAGCTCAGGATGAGGGCTCCAGTCCTCCCGCACAGTCAGAGGGCCACGGCCCTCCCAGCACATTGGCAGCTTGGTTCCTCCACGTCCACAGCTTCGAGCAATGTGGACAATGTGTGGCCGTTGTATTCACTGTTGGAAAATGTCTGTGTAAGCGGACCCATGCTGTTGAAACCTGTCTTGTTTAAGGGTCAACTGTACGTTAAAAATGATGTGACAGTGGCATCAGTCTGGGACTTCTTGCTGGTCCAGTGGTGAAGACCCTGCACTCCCACTGTAAGGGGTACAGGTTTGACCCATGGTTGAAAGGGCACATGAGGTTCATGAGGCACGTGGTTCATGAGGGCGCAGTAAGATCCCTCATGCTGTGGGGAGCAGCCAGAAATAAAAAATGAGGCCACAGTGGTGTCAGTCAGAGGAGTGAGGCAGAGTCAGTGGTGTCGGCAGTCCTGGCCGGGAGGGTCAGTGTGCATGGGGGGTGGGGCTAGGCGAAGCCCAGCTTCAGTTAAGTGACAGGGGAAAAACTTTCTAGACAGCAAGGCTGACATGCCTGCAAGGGGACACCTCTGATTGCAGTCAGAGATTCCTGTGCAAGTGAGGTTTGTAAGTGGGTGGTCAGGACCCCCAGGGATCATCTGAGACCCACCTGTGTCCACCAAGGCTGTGCTGTCCAGGCAGGCTTTCCCACAGATGCTCGTCATGCCTGCTGCACACACCCTGCTTCTCTAACTCCTCCCGTTGATGTCTCTACTGAGAGAGCCTGCCCAGGCCACCTGTGGAGCCTACCCAGGGGCCACTGAAAGGAAACCCAGACTGCTGTGGCCTGTGTGGAGGAGACTTTGTGTAATTTTTCCCACGAGTTATTGTCCAGAGATTCTGCAGTCACTGATCTTGCATTTCCATCCCTTATAGAGATCGTCAGGTTTTATTGACTAATGAGGAAGTTGCAGGGTGTGTATTTAGCGTCAGTCTTGGCACCTGACTCCCAGACCTGTGCAAGGTGGCAGTGGGCAGGCTGTGGCGGCACAGACCGGATTCCCTGTCTGAGTTCATGTTGCCTCCTCAGGGGTTTTGCTGCTCCGCATATGGTCCTCGGCCCAACTGCACGCACACCCCCTTGTTGCTTGTTAGAAACGCAGAGACTTGGACCTTCCCCCAGGCCTCTTGTGTTATTAGACTGCGCCTTAACAAATTGCGCGTGTTTGCCGCTCTGGATGCCTTGCGGGGCGGAGTGTCAGTCTTGGAGCTCTTGAGATAGTGCGCGCCCTGCTCTGGGCAGCCACATGTTTCCCAGCTCAGAGCAAAAGGACTGACAGAACGGGTGCTGCAGGATCAGCCCAGGGCCACCCCAGCCTGCCCACTGTCTGCAGCTGCCTGGGCCTCCGCGGGCGTCTCAGTCAGCCTCCCCAGACCCCTGGCTTGAATACCTCTGCTGGCTTGCCACTCACTACTTGGCCCTGCTCTGTGATCCAGCTTTGCTGCTGCTGCTGCTAAGTAGCTTCAGTCGTGTCCGACTCTGTGCGACCCCATAGACGGCAGCCCACCAGGCTCCCCCATCCCTGGGATTCTCCACGCAAGAACACTGGAGAGGGTTGCTATTTGCTTCTCCAGTGCGTGAAAGTGAAGAATGAAAGTGAAGTCGCTCGGTTGTGTCCGACTCGTAGTGACCCCATGGGCTGCAGCCTACCAGGCTCCTCCGTCCCTGGGATTTTCCAGGCAGGAATACTGGAGTGGGTTGCCATTGCTTTCTCCAGTGATCCAGCTTGAAGCCCCTATGATTGTTTGAGTTGCCTGCCTTCACGGTGTTGAGTCCTGCTTAAAACATGCCCCCCAGATGCCTACTTGGTGCTCCACAGGCACTTGCAGGCTGGGCACCTGCTTCACCTTCAGGCTTTCCAGAGAGCACCAGTGCCTCTGTGACAGCCCACAGTGGGGGCGGGGGCGCGGCAAGGCCGCCTGTGGCTCAAGTACCAGACAGCCCCTGGTGATAACCTTCACTGGAGGAGCTTTGTCCTCGCTCTTCCATGCGGCGCCATGTTGCCAGTTCTGAGTTGTTTGGCTTCTGAGGACACCTGCTGCAGGGTGCGCATTCTTGCTTGGTGGTGGCTGTGATGGGGGGCCTGGCCCTCGGCTCGGGTGTCCCTCTGCCCTGGTACACGGGCCTGGGACACCCTGTGCTGTGGGAGCAGCTCTGCAGAGACGTCCACAGTCCTGAGCAGACTCAAGCTTGACTCTCTTGGTGGAAATCCAGGTGATGACCAAGTAGTGGCTGCTTTGCCTGCCTCACGGTGTTCCCTACCAACCTGACAAAGTTTTGGAATTCAGCTTGTTCTTTTTTGTTGGCTTTCCAAATTGAGCGCAGTTTTATTGAGACCAGTTGGGGGGCTGGAACTTGTGGTGAGCTGCGTGTTGCACAGCAGCAGTGGCTAGTGTGTGTGGAGCCTGTCCATGGGCCAGTCTTTGTGCCCACGGGGGTGTGAGTCCTAGACAGAGCCAGCTGTGAAACCCGGCCCTTTTCTGTCCTTAGTAGCTGCGGCAGAAGGGGGCGGGAGCACTCTGGAGAGTGCTGACTGACGCTTAGGGAGAGGGGCCACGCTGTACTGAGATGCACCAAGACATCTGTGGTGGGATATTACAAGGACTGATTGTGTGCGAAATGTAGCCTTAAGCTCTGAGAAAGGAAACAAGGTGTAGAAATGGTAAAAAGAACAGGAAGTGTTGGTATCTAGAGAGGTAAATATTGGGAGTTCCCTGCGATCCAGTGCTTAGGACTCGGCACTTTCACTGCAAAGGCCTGGGACTAAGATCCCCTAAGCCACGCAGCACGGCCAAAATAAACAAAGAGGTAAGTATCAATAATGTGTAAAGTTGATTCGTGCAGCAGGCTGTATTCTCAGTGACACCAGATACGTGGAGCTTTGCTGTTTTAGCACTCCTCACTTTTTTGCTCAGTGCTGCGGTGCTGGGAGGGCGCCTGCTCCGTTGCTGCAGCTTGAGGCGAGCGCCCTGGTGGGAGGAGAGTTCTGTGAGGCACATGCAGGTCCCGCTGCAGGTAACATGCAGGGAAGAGGAGACAGATGGTCTTGATCATCTTGATCAGAGACCACTGTCTCTGATACAGGATCCAGGCTGCAGCCTTTCATTATTAGATAGAGATGTTGCTCTCCCAGCAGACCCTGAGCTCAGTGAGCGCAGACTGCTCGCTTCTGTCCTGTTGTCTGTGTCTGTCCTGGAGTCTGTGCTTGGAAGTGAGGGAGAGAGCAAGTGCAGGAGTCGCAGGTGTCCGGAGAGGGGTGGAGGTCCGGAGGCCACAGGGCAAGGTGGGGGGTTCAGGGAAGGCCAGCTGCTGCCCGTACGCCAGCAGGGTGTTTACGGAAAGCGGAAGCATCTTGAGCTTGTAGGACTTAGAGTTTGTGGTGGCTTTCACCAGGTAACTCCCCTTCCAGCCATCTGCCCCGTAGGAAATGCCTGCGTTCCTTGTCCCTGAAGCGTAGATGTTATCTCATAGCAGCGTTTGGACTCAGATTGGGCCATGCCTGTTTGTCAGAGACCTTTTTGTTTGTTTGTATTTTGTTTTCCTTGTCTCTAAATTAGTTAGAAATGTCAAGTACCAAATGCTTGTCTTCAGATAGATGTGTTTTCTTTTAAAGTTTAAAAAAAACAGTAATGTGTACATTTAAGACATAAATGCTTTTAACACACACAAAAATTACATTGACCAAGTCAGCAGCTTCCATGAGAGGAGGAAGTCCATAAGTAGTCCATAAGTGGCCTTGAGCTTGGGAGTGGCCCTCCTCCTAGGATGGGGAATTTGGGGTAAAAGGATGGCATTTGGGGAAGTGTGAACATGAGTGGATTTTAGTAGAAAGAAATCATTGTTGAGGCACTGCTATTGCATCTTCACCCAAAACCCAAAGCCTTCTACACCTTGTTTCTTTAAATTCCTCTCTATCCACAGTCGATCAGTATGCATGTCAATGTAGGCCTAGGTCTGTTCCTCCTTAAACCACAAAGTAATAGAAGAGTAAGTCATCTCACCATTGTCACTTTCCTTTTTCCATTGTACTTCTTTTAGACAAGTCAGCATGTCAGTTTCAGTAGTACAATGGCATGTGTTTAAAGTTTCATGGAGTATTAACTATTAGGAAAAATACTTTTAGAAGTATTATACGTGACTTATTTCAGAGCCACATACTTGTCATAAAATGTACCTTGGGAATTGCTTTTCATTTATAATAATAAGGTGCTTGGTGTGTATAATTGTGTCTAATGAGTGTTAATAAGTTTGAGATCTGAATATTCTTATTAGAAAAGTTAAATAGTATGGAATATGTAATTATCAAGGGCTTTTTTTTTTTTTAACACATTTTGGTTTCATTAAGTTACTCAGATAAGTGTTTGAGTTGTTTATATTATAATTGCGCTGATGGTGATGTGAGGATATTATTATTACAGTAATGGTCTGAATTTTAAAGAAAAATTTTGTGATAATGTTTTATGTCTCAGAGGTCTTATGTTATAGTATCAGTTTTATAAGCTGCTGTTTATGACATGACTCTAAAGTTTGGGGACGTTTTAAAGAAAGGAACTCTTAAAAATAAGAATCAATGGCATGATGCAGAACTTCTGCCATATGTTGAATTGATTAAGACATTTGGACGAATGGACAAACAGACGGACAGATGGGTTTGGGTCTTCTCTGTTAACTTTGAAGCCCTTGGGAATGGAGCTCTTTATGTTGCTACAGATTTTCCTCGGTCAGGCACGGTATTTCTTAAACAGCTTCACATAGCAGAGAGCTTAGCATGGTGCCCTCCCACGTAGGAAACCCGGAGCAGAGAAAGGCGTGGTGTTGCCTGGTCACTGTACGTCATGGGTTCAAGGAAATGCAGTTTTGTTTTTTGGAAGATTGTGTCAGCGATCTTAATTAAGTTACTGTTACTTGATGGTTCAAGGAAATGCAGTTTTGTTTTTTGGAAGATTGTGTCAGAGATCTTAATTAAGTTACTGTTACTTGATACCTTTAGTAATTAAGATATTAATTAGGTTAATAAGTAACAGAACTGACCAACTAGGCGTCTCCTCCGCTCTTCCTCCTCCTCCTCCTCTNCTTAATTAAGTTACTGTTACTTGATACCTTTAGTAATTAAGATATTAATTAGGTTAATAAGTAACAGAACTGACCAACTAGGCGTCTCCTCCACTCTTCCTCCTCCTCCTCCTCTGTGCCTGTGCGCTGAGCAGTGAGGGACCCCGAGGAGCAGCAGCAGGAGGGGCTTCTTAGCTCGCCTCAGTGGTGGCTGATGATCCCCAAAGAATGTGTGTTTTCCCATGTTTGCTCTTTTCCCAGAACTGACTTCTTATGAGGCTCTAGATTTAATACACGCTGACCTTGATAGTGTGATTGCTGAATTTCTGGTCCGTTGTTTTCTAACATAGAAGCTTGAATTCTCTTCAGATTTTTGTTCTTCAGGTGCCGCTGTGCAGATGAAATTAATAGAATGGGCTTCTTCTGTCTGCACAGTTCCTTTCTTGGTAGCGGGGTTCCAGTGCTTCATGACATACATAGGTGGTCTTCTGATAAAATTTTACTTGTTTTTCAGTCATTTTTAACTCACTTGTAGGCTTTTCCCTTTTACTTATCTCTTGTGTTTGTCTGTTTGCTTTTGTAGCCATCCTGGGGTCTCCAGCTAGTGGAATTCAAAACACCATTGGTTCTGTTGGCACCGGCCAACAGAATGCCACCTCTTTAAGTAACCCAAATCCGATAGACCCCAGCTCCATGCAACGAGCATATGCTGCTCTTGGACTCCCCTACCTGAACCAGCCCCAGACACAGCTGCAGCCTCAGGTTCCTGGCCAGCAACCAGCACAGCCTCAAACTCACCAGCAGATGAGGAGTCTCAACCCCCTGGGTAGGTGAAAGGACTCTCGAGAACTTCCTTGTGCAAATGCAGTGTCAGGAATGACGAGCCTTCTGGAGCCCAGGGCTGTTTTCAGCTACTGTTTTTACTTTAAATTCAAATTTTAAATTTAAATATATATATATACACATATATAATAAAATTCAAATATATATATTATGGTGAATGGTGTCTTTTAAATGATTAAAATAAAAAAGTTCCAGGAAAAGGCTAAAGTGTCAGGTACACTGAGGATGTTACAGGCTTGTAAGATGAATCACATTTGCAAATGAACCAACATTTTTGTCACTTGTGTCTGGATAGTTTTCATAAAGGGCATTTCACATGGCTCAGAATGCAAAATCTCAGGTTGGCATTAGGGCAGTACCACTTGCTTGACTCTGCAGCTCCTGGCATTTCTTGGTTGTGGACTGTGTGTGACTGGAGCTGGCCAGTCTGAATCCAGACAGGCTAACAGGGATCTCAGAGCAGGATTGTTGTGCTGGTTTGGTTCTTTCCCTAATAAAGTATTTTCACCTTAAAGGTGCTTCATCTGTTGCGTGTTGGGAAATAGTTGCCCTGATGCACCTCTGACTCCTGCTGGCTAGAAGACTGGGTTGGAGTCTTGAAATGTCCCTTCCAGTCTGACACCACTTCTGTTGGTGGTATAATCGGGGACAAGACTACTAACCTGCATCTCACCTTTCTCTTACTTTAGAAAGAATACTGTAGACAAATGGACCTTTTGTCTTCTTCACCCAAAGTTAATTTCTATGACTTTTATCTTCTGATACGCAAAACAAAAAGATGAAGAAGTGTGTGTGACAGGAATGGAGCCAGAATCAGAGGCGACGCTGCAGACGGGTCATTGCTGGGTTTCCGCAGCCGCCAAGCATTCACGCTGCCAGCCAGCCTCCGTAGAAATGCTCTTCTCTGGCTTTCAAGTGCGATGGGAAGCAATTGAATTTATACAATTTGACCACCATTATCGAAAATATAACTCCCAGAGTTCCTGCCACAGCGTTTATTATTATGAGTCATACGAATAATTTTCATAAGAATCATTTCTTTAAATGTGACTTGTTATTTATCTGTTATTAGGACTTTGAGGTGTATAATTTAGGAGCTGGTTGATTCCTTTCCTTTTTGTCTTTCAGGAAATAACCCAATGAACATTCCAGCAGGAGGAATAACAACAGATCAGCAGCCACCAAACTTGATTTCAGAATCAGCTCTTCCAACTTCCCTTGGGGCTACAAAGTAAGACCCTTGTTTCATTTGGCTCCTGTCTGAGTGACAGTCACATGTTAAAGTGGGCTGGGAACCACATAGAACTCTTGGTTCTTTCTAAAGTGTAGGGCTGTTTCCCTCCCTCCCATCTCTCTCCCTCTCCCCTCCCTCCCTCCTTCCCTCTTTCTTTCTAACAGATAACAGAGTTTAAAGTCACATGTAGTTGAAGGCCCTTAGTTGGATGAATGGCGTGTGAGTCGCTTTTCCAGTTGGATGACCTATTCTTCCTCTCCCCTCAGCCCCCTGATGAATGACGGCTCAAACTCTGGGAACATTGGCACCCTCAGCACTCTACCTGCAGCAGCACCTCCTTCCAGCACTGGCGTTCGGAAAAGCTGGCACGAACACGTCACTCAGGACCTGCGGAGCCATCTAGTGCATAAACTGTACGTGGCCCTCTCGCCTGTTACTCACATGTGATGGAAGCACTTTGTGACTGATGGCAGTGTGATGGTTTTGCAGTTTCCTGGGTGTCTGATTTAACTCCCAGGTGTTCTTTTGGGCCTCAGGTGATCATACCCTTGCAACTGAAGGGGGTCACATGCTTGTTTAGGGAGGCTGGAGGATCCCAGATTCTGAGTGCCCAGTGGATCCTGGAGAGGAATATGAACTTTGACCCATGTCACAGGGTCAGGCCTGTTTTCTAAACTCTCAGTGCACGGGGAGCTGGGACTCACTCAGAAGCTTGTCTTATTTTATGGCTCAAGGCTGTAGTTTTGGGGAGCCTGAGAATTGCAGGAATTTGGGCCTAGTAAATACAGATGGCTTCACAATACCATCATACAATTAACATGGGAAATTAATAATTGATTTCCCCAGCAATTTAAGTTAAATGAAGGTGATGTTAATCAATTAGATTCCGATGGAGTTTTCTTTTTTTTTCCTCCTTCATTATTTTAATCAAAAATTTTTATACTTAATAGTTTAAGATTAGGAATTCAAAATCATATTATTCTTGAGTTGGTCAAGCACTTATTGTTAATAGCAAAATATTGTTGTGTTTGACTTGTGGATAAATTGGCAGATCAGTATTGTTTCCAAAGAGTGACTGCAAATGAACTAGGCAAGAGATTGGGGATCTCTCAGCAATGTACTGTGCCCGGAGGTAGACAGCGGTTTCTTCTCTTCCCGTGTCACATGTGAAATTGCAGGATGTTGACATTGTACTAAAAGTAGGTTGAGAGTACGTGCTGTCCTTTCAGTGTCCAAGCCATCTTCCCAACACCTGACCCTGCAGCCCTGAAGGATCGCCGCATGGAGAACCTGGTAGCCTACGCTAAGAAAGTGGAAGGGGACATGTACGAGTCTGCCAACAGCAGGGTGGGTCAGCATTCGCGTTCCAGCCGCATGGCCCCTGGGCAACCTGTGACTGCAGGTCTCGACATGGGGAGGAGGGGGGCTTCCATCAGCCTGCTGGTCTCCTCGCCTGAGGACACTGACCAGGGAGATGTCCCAGTTAAGACTTGAGGTCCTCCCTGCACACCTCTCTTGGTTTGTAATTGCAAAATCTTAAAGTGTTCCCACTACAGTGGTAAATGAGGTATATGAAGTTTTTCTAATCTGTGGGTGTACTTTATAGTGGAGTGTTCTTATACTATGTTGTCACCTGTGTCAGTGAGTATGCAAGAAGAGGCTCAGCTGTGGAATGAACTGTCGTGAGGACTTAGTACCCCCTGACTGTTAAGTCCCATAGCATCCCTGGGCTTTGGATTATGAGTTAGAAGTGCTGAATACTTTACCCAGTGTAAATATTTTTAATTTAAAAGTTCATTAGTTTGTTAGAACCTACAAAACCAGATCAGTTGTTTGTTTGCAAATAACTAGTATTGAATGTTGCTGCTTTTTAGGATGAATACTATCACTTACTAGCAGAGAAAATCTACAAGATTCAAAAAGAGCTAGAAGAAAAGCGGAGATCGCGTTTACACAAACAAGGCATCTTGGGTAACCAGCCAGCCTTACCAACCCCCGGGACACAGCCCCCTGGAATACCCCAGGCGCAGCCTGTGAGACCTCCAAGTAAGACTGCATGTCCCGCCCCTGGTCTGTTCCCTCGTGTGTCTTTCTGCGTTTGGTGTGTATTTCTCAGCACACAGAATTACATTCCCAGGAAACCTGTTGCTTTGAAAGCATGTGGTAATGGCTGTGTTCTGCGGTGGCCTATGTTTAGATGTTGAGTCTCACAGAAAGGCCCTTTAAAGGGTGTGCTGGCATCAGAGTGCACAGCACTTTTGGCTCTGCTCTTCTCTTTAAATCTAAACGATTATTTTAAGTAACCTCCTTTTTTTTTCCTGCCATTGTAGATGGGCCCATGCCTCTGCCAGTGAATCGTATGCAGGTTTCTCAAGGTATTTAACTGTTGTTGTAAATCATATTTTGGCTTAACATTCTGCAACACAAAAGTTTATTGGTTTGTCCTCTTCCCTGTGTATTGCTTTCTCTCCATTTTTCCTTCAGTTTTTCTTTTCTAATTGCTTCCCCCACCTCCCCACCCCAGTGATGAGCATAGTGCTTGTCCACAGGTAGTGTGAACATCTGTTGCATTTGGAAGTTTGGAGATCACAGCAAAGCTCTCCAAGGAGATCAGAAGTAGGAGTTCACTTTTTTTTTTTTTGGATGGACAAGAGAAAACATTTCTCTTGGAAGAGTCTCCAAAAAAAAAAAAAAAAGGATTGTAGGAGGGGGAAAGAAGCATTTCTGAGCACTTGAAAGTAGGGCATCAGGCCTATTCTGAAGCCTGAGCACCCTGATTAGGGGGGTGGGAGGAACGGGTGAGGCTGCTCTGGGCTAATGAGCACAGGCGCCATGCCTACCAGGCTCGCCGAGGAGGGTCTGTGCTCAACAGCCCTCATGGGGCTGGGCTCCTGGCAGCTAGTCTGAGCAGCTTCCGGAGGTTCTTTCTCAAGTTGAGAGTCTTTGGTCGTGGTTGAAGCAGTCATTTGAGTTTGGGAGTGAGGGTCATTTCAGAGCTTTTACAGCTCTTAGCAGGTTGAGACCTGAACAGTAGGATGTTTCTGCTGATTGTGAAATGAGATGGTGACATTATCCAGGAGATTCCAAAGCAAGGCCTTGCTGCTGTGTGTGGTGTAGTTCAGAGAGAGAGTGGTCATTCTGATAGCTGTGGTGATCGTCCTTCACACCACACCAGACCTGGTAGAGCTGCTGATGATACTGCGAAGGAAGCTTTTCAGGGACTTGTTCAGATGGACCAGGTGTGAAGAGTGAAAGAAATCAAGAAGGCAGAGAAATTGAGCCTTCGGAAGGACAGGGTGCTATATCAGGGACAGGGTGGATGAGTCTGCTGCTTTGGGGTCTGAGAAGGGGGCTGTTGAGCAGAGTGTGGACGGAGGAGCCTTTGAAGGAAGCGCTTGCATGCCCCTGTCAGCGGCACGTCCAGGTCTGTGGAGAGGAACTTGTTACGGTGCCGCTTCTTCATGCATCTTTTTCGCTTGCTCAGTAAAATCTCCTCTTGTCAATAAAACCCTCCAGAAGAGCAGGGCGCTTTGTTCTGTGGGCTTCCTGGAAAGTCCTGGTTACTCAGGGGGACATTTCTCACTGGTGCTGAGGGGACCGGTACTCTTTGATGCCCTCTCCTGCTCCACAGTTAAGGCAGTGCCTCAGGATTCTGTTCATGGCCACAGGACTGGGCTAAGTCCTGAGACTTACTGAAGCAGCATTTACATTGAGCTCAGAGTTCACAGAGAATTGTGGGAAATTACAGACAGAGAGGCTCCGTGGCCCAGAGTCGTGTAGCGGCTGGTGAGAGTTGCAGTTCGCGTTGTGGCACCCCTGGGAAGGCCAAGGCAGCCATGAAAGTGAGATCTTTCCAGTCGACAGAGAGGAGCCTGAAGTTGAGAACCGCCAACCCTTGGGCACTTTCTAAATGCTTAATGTCCTTGCAAAATTAAAGCCATGTTTTGAGCCTTATCCCAGATTCTAACAATAAATGTAAGCCCAGCCAAAGAGCTGGAGGGCTTGGGGTGATGGGAGCGGGCTTCCTGCTGGGAGTCAGGTGGTCCAGAAGGCTCTGAGGGGTGCCCTGGCCTCAGCAGACCTCCACGCATGGTGGGTGCTCCTTCCCACCGCCCCGCCCACCCCTGGCTGCTCTGTCACTCGGACCCTCGGATGCTCTGGCGCCGAGTGCTGCCTTGGCTTCAGCTGCTCGCAGCTTCCCTGACGCGCCACCTTCCTCTCCTCACACTGCCCTGCCTGCCCCCCGCCCACCACCTCACCACCACCACGGTGGTGCCGTTTTTCCTGGATATGAGCAATCTGTTACTTAGCCATCTTTTCTGATTGACTGGTCTCCTTTCAGTTCTGTATGTAGTCTGTGTGTTCCATCTTATTTGGCTTCAAGTTTCTTTGGCAAATTGTCATTCTGTTTTCCTGTGGGTGCTTTTCCTAATA
The DNA here is from genome assembly GCA_006410675.1 of Oreotragus oreotragus. Classification (NCBI taxonomy): domain Eukaryota; kingdom Metazoa; phylum Chordata; class Mammalia; order Artiodactyla; family Bovidae; genus Oreotragus; species Oreotragus oreotragus. The sequence goes on along the minus strand of SJYX01020995.1, from coordinate 199,820 downwards.
AACTGTTGTGGGTACGTTTACAGGGATGAATTCGTTTAACCCAATTTCCTTGGGGAACGTACAGCTGCCACAAGCGCCCATGGGACCGCGTGCGGCATCCCCCATGAACCACTCTGTCCCGATGAACAGCATGGGCTCTGTTCCAGGGGTAAGTGCTTGTCCTCACCTCAGCTGTGCTGAGGCGGGCTTGCTGCAACAGGACATTTCTCCCCGCGGGAGCTTGGAGGTTGGGAGTCCTGTGGCGCTTGTTCCTTTGGATTGTGTTGTGCTTTGGCAACTCCATGTCTCTCTCTGGTCCTTAATTACTACAAGGATTACTTGACCGTTACTTATTTTTACTGAAATGAGAGATTGCTTGGCACCTGTGACTTTGTGAGAAGACGGGAGTTCTGGGGATGTGTGACAGAGTGAGAGGGAAAATGCCAGCATCCGCTGGCTCTCAGAGCGTCCTCTCCTGAGGCTGCTTTCTAAACTAGTCCGAGAGCTCCTAAAAGGCGCATTTGAACTTTACTCTATGGCGTGCTGTTGGTTTCTATTCGGAGGACTGTGTGGAGCCGCCTCATTAGAGGCCTACATGAAGAAGTGTGCAGCATGCCTGGGAGCCGGGAGGTCTCAGTACGTCGGGGGGGAGGGTCCCCTCCTGTGACGGGGGAGTTGAGGACTCCCCTTTCTTTCGACTCACCTTGGAGACATGGGCCCTGCAGTCCCCTGAGCGCAGTGGCACACGTTGTCTCGTAGATGGCCATCTCTCCATCCCGAATGCCTCAGCCTCCGAACATGATGGGCGCGCACGCCAACAGCATGATGGCCCAGGCGCCTGCGCAGAGCCAGTTCCTCCCGCAGAGCCAGTTCCCGTCGTCCAGCGGGGCGCTGAGTGTCAGCAGCGTGGGCATGGGGCAGCCGGCGGCGCAGGCCGGCGTTCCACAGGTACTGTCCGTCGTTTTAGTTGTCATTTTCTTAATTGTTGTTTGTATATTTTAAATTCTAAGCTTCACATGTGATCCTGAGAGACACTGGTTTTTGAAGAGGAAGTGAGGAAAGATCCCTTGAGTTCACGCTTAATGATTCAGCACCTGTTGGTTTAAACTGCCAAGGTGAAGTCCAGCTAACTGGGCCTTTTGAGTAGTTCCCTTGTTGTTGAATGTGTTTTTATTCATTCAATATAATGCTGGCGGGGACTATTTGCCACTCATTTTAGTGCCTTTCCCCGACTTCTATTAATTGTTAGAGTGCATCAGATTGCTGCTGTGTACAAATGTACACATATTTAAAACAGACCAGCTGTTCTCCTGAGAGATCAAATTCATTATTTAACTTAAGATGAATAACATTGAGTAAGAGGCAGTGACTACGCCAGATTCACTAGTAAATACTTATTAACTAATTGTTTTTTAAAATGTTTATTTGTTTTTATTTATGTTTGGCTGTGCTGAGTTTTCCTTGCTGCGTGCGGGCTTTCTCTAGTTGCAGTGAGCAGAAGTTACTGTCAGTGCAGTTCCCAGGCTTCTCACCCGGGTGGCTTCTCTTATGGAGCATGGCCTCCAGGCATGAGGGTTTTAGTAGTTGTGGCGCGCAGGCCTAGTTGCCCCACGACATGTGGAATCTTCCCCGACCAGGGATAGAACCTGTGCCCTCTGCACTGGCAGTTGGATTCTTAACCACTGGGCCACCAGGGAAGCCTGATGCCTATTAATTAATTCTTAATTTCCATAAATTTTATTTCTCTAGCAAAGAGGTCGACAGGTTCGTCCTGTAGATATTTTCAGCTTGGTGGACCGTGGGGAACTGCTCTGCTCCACTGTTGTGACACAGAGGCAGTCATAGACATGTGCATTCCCATGTGAGTGAATGGAGAGGCTGCTGGCCAATAAAGCTTTATTGACAGAGACCAGCAGCTAGCTGGGTTTGGCCTTGGGCCCTGTGTGGTTGGCAGATCCTTGCTGTAGATTCAGAATAGCTTTTTAGTTGGCCCACAGGTAATTCTGAAGCATGTCCCTAGTTGAGAACTACCATACTGAAACATTTCAGTGTTTGAGTAACTCATTTTTTAAAAAAGATAAATACCTTTTCCAGTGGTCTTAGCTGTTGGTGGATATTATGGAACATGAGCTAGTAACTGAAGTGTATGTGTGTTTGTTTAAGCCAGAGATTTCTACACTTACATAAATCAAAGTCTGATTACTACAAAAGCAGGTTACTAAAAGTGTGCAGGTCAGTGACATGTTAGAAGTGGAACGTTCCCATGTAGTCAGCAGACCTCATCCAGGAACCGTGTCAGGTTCTCATACATTTAATTCTTTATGTCTGCTGCCACATTGTCAGACGAAGGGGAGAACAGTTTTAACTCGCTCTTTTCCTTCTGCCTGTCAGGGGCAGGTGCCGGGGGCCGCTCTTCCCAATGCCCTGAACATGCTTGGGCCCCAGGCCAGCCAGCTGCCTTGCCCACCAGTGACACAGCCGCCGCTGCATCAGACCCCGCCTCCCGCCTCCACGGCTGCTGGCATGCCGTCTCTGCAGCACCCAGCAGCTCCCGGGGTGACACCGCCCCAGCCAGCAGCGCCTACCCAGCCCTCAACTCCCGCGTCGTCTTCCGGGCAGACTCCCACCCCAACCCCCGGCTCCGTGCCCAGTGCCAGCCAGACGCAGAGTACTCCTACGGTCCAGGCAGCCGCCCAGGCCCAGGTGACCCCACAGCCTCAGACCCCAGTGCAGCCTCCGTCGGTGGCCACCCCGCAGTCCTCGCAGCAGCAGCCGACTCCCGTGCACACGCAGCCCCCTGGCACCCCGGTGAGCCCCTCGGCCTGCGGCGCCTGCCCACAGAGCTGTAGACGAGAACTAGCCCCCGAGCAGTTGGTCGTCGAGCGCCACAGGTTGTGGTGCAGCTGCACAGCGTGTGTGTCTGCAGCCTGATGGAGCTGTAACGGGCTGTATGTTCGTTCCAGAATGGGCTCTGGAGGCCAAGTGTGGCAGGACATGACTCGTGATTATCTTCCCAGTTAAACCAGCTTATAGAAATCAGCAGCTGAAAGAGCTCGTACATGGGTCCTCTGTAGAATATTTGAACTGTCCATAGCAACGTCACCTGTCACAGGTGGTGATCCTTGAGATTTAGTTGTCTTGAGGATTTGGTAAACAAGTCAGGTTTTTAACTGTACATACTTTGACCTTGCCTGTCAGCCTTGTTTTCCAGCTGGAAGCTCTTTCTTTTTCATGACAAAATGGTACAGCCAGGTTAGCACTTCTATGGCTCAGATCTCCCCACTCCTCCGGGGAGGTGGCAGTGGCAGGGTCACAGCACATCCTGTGTCCCGGTCCTGTGCTCTGCTGTGGCACCCGGCCGGGCTTCCCCACGTGGGGCCATCCACACCCACCCCAGGGGCCCGAGGCTACTGTTCCTCACCGAGCCATGGTATCTGTTTTCTTACCAGCCTAACTTAAAAACTTCCTTCCCCCTGAAATGCATTAACTTTATTTGTGGGGACCGAGGATATTTATTTATAAAATGTCAAAATTAATCCCAAGATGAGTCCCAAGATGACGCTTTTTATTTTTCCATAGGGAGTGTTGTTGTTGTTTCTTATTTTATATTATATCTGAGTAAGATCCCTTTATCCAATGGACGGAGTAGCCTGGTGAGCTGCAGTCCATGGGGTCGCTAACAGTCGGACAGACTGAGCGACTTCACTTTCACTTTTCTCTTTCATGCATTGGAGAAGGAAATGGCAACCCACTCCAGTATTCTTGCCTGGAGAATCCCAGGGATGGGGGAACCTGGTGGGCTGCCGTCTATGGGGTCACACAGAATCGGACACGACTGAAGTGACTTAGCAGCAGCAGCAGCAAGATCCCTGTATAATGTTATGTTTTTGTTTGTTTACTTAAAACTCTTATCAGGTAAATCTTTGAAAACTTGAGAGTTTTTTGGAGATTTCATCTCTTAATGTTTGTTTACTCCTCCACCACTGTTCCTGCAGTTAACAGCTAGTTATACACTCTTGTTCCATGAAGTGAAGTAAAGTCACTCAGTTGTGCCCGACTCTTTGCGACTGCATGGACTGTATAGCCTACCAGGCGCCTCCGTCCATGGGATTTTCCAGGCAAGAACACTGGAGTGGGTTGCTATTTTCTTCTCCAGGAGATCTTCCCAACCCAGGGACTGAACCTGGAGCTTCTGTTGTGGCTCAGCTGGTAAAGAATCCACCTGCAATGCGGGAGACCTGGATTTGATCCCTGGGTTGGGAAGATCCCCTGGAGACAGAAGGGCTACCTACTCCAATATTCTGGCCTGGAGAATTCCATGGACTCTATAGTCCATGGGGTCGCAAAGAGTCGGACACGACTGAGCAACTTTCACTTCACTTCACTCCCACATTGTAGATAGACGCTTTACTGTCTGAGCCACCAGGGAAGTCCATATAGGTACCATATTCCCCTTCTGACAGTGTATATACACATATTTATTATTCATCCTTTTAACAAAACCATTAGTATCATTGTTGGAAAGAATTGAATTTAAAATAGGTTCTCTGACTTATGTAGAATATTCCCAGAAGATAATTTTCTATCACAGTGTAGAAAGCTTCTGCTCTTGCATCTCTGCATTGTTGGCAAGAAGTCAGTTGTGTTTCTGCCTGATAACTTCTCTGGAACCGTCCCTTTAACTCTTATATTCTTCAGTTCTCTCAAATAGGGGTGCCTGTTAGGTTAGTATTGAGAAAGATTAACATGGATCTGTGTTGGGTGAGCAGCAGGATTTAAGATCATCTGTGTTGTTTACAAAGATAAGTGATTTTGGTTTCCCCACAGCTTTCCCAGACAGCAGCCAGCATTGATAACAGGGTCCCCACTCCATCCTCAGTGGCCAGCGCCGAAACCAACTCCCAGCAGCCAGGCCCCGAGGTCCCACTGCTGGAGATGAAGGCCGAGATCAAGACCGAGGACACAGAGCCCGATGCTGGGGAGCCCAAGGGAGAGCCCGGGGCTGCGGTAGGTGCCTTTCCTGGACATGGGTGGATGTGCTGCACACGGAGGCACCAACACGCGTCGTGTTTCACTACCCCACTCAGTTATGGTTCAAGTGCGGAAGAGATTAGAAACAGATTGGTTGTTTATTTTTAGATATTAGGTATGGGTTTATTTTTATTTTGCCAGAAGTAAAGAGCACTGGCTTATATTTTAAATGTTTAAATCATCGAACAACTCTTTCATTGCTGTTCCTCATTCATTTATAATTCTCCAGAGGCAGGCTGCTCAGGGGGTGTGTTCTTTTACTAATTAACCTGTGGCAGAAGTTGAAAACTGGCAGACCGTGGGCTGAACTCAGCCTATAAATGTATTTTGTTTGGCCCACACAGTATTTTTAAAATGGGAAATTACAAATAATACTCTAGACTTCTGGCTTTTCTTGAAAAATGAGGAGCTTTGCCAGCACCGTGTGTCAGCAGAGCAGTCTGGGCGGGAGTGCCGACAAGGCACTCAGGCGGGTCACGGCCGCTCCAGTTTGCAGCGGGGGCTCCCCACTGCCTCCCTCCACGCTTCCTGCCGCTCTCGTGGGCTTCATCTGCCAGGCCTCTGAGCAGTTGGACTTTCCATCCTTCCTGCAGTTTTCGAGGGAATTCTTGTTCCAAACTAGAAATATACGTAAAACTACTGAAGAGGTAATGGTATGTGCAGTGTGTGTTTTTAAGCCTGTAATGCAATGGCACTGTATTAAAGTGACTCCCAGGCATTCGACCTCTCCTTGTGGGAGAGAGAGTGATCGATGTAGCTCTGACTCGGGAGGTTTTAACAAGCCTGTAGAGACTTTAAGAGCCTTCCGATAAGGCTGGATGATAACAAAAGTCTCTCATAGTCATGTATGTGTGTCTGTGACTCTGTTTTTCTCAAGATGATGGAGGAGGACTTACAAGGATCTTCTCAAGTTAAAGAAGAAACAGACCCAACAGAGCAGAAGTCAGAACCAATGGAAGTGGATGAAAAGAAAACTGAAGTGAAGGTCGAAGCTAAAGAGGAAGAAGAGGGCAGCACCAATGGGACAGCCTCTCAGTCCACGTCCCCTTCGCAGCCTCGCAAGAAAAGTAGGTCGTGTTCTCGGGGACTTACGTGGCACTGCTTTTCCATCATGTTAGGAGTGCATTATGTGGATGTAAAGCTAAAGCAAAAAAAGAATTCCATCCTTTCCTGTTGCCCTTCTTACTGGCCATTCCCCCAGTTTTAGAAATGGTGACAGCCGGACTCCAGGGCACCAGCCCACAGGATCTGTGCTAGGGCTCTGAGGGGCAGCCCACACCCAGCCTTTCCAAGGTGGTGCTGGCTTTACTTGGCATGCCGTGGACACCCACTGATGGGCTCCGTTGATAAGATGACCGGGAGTTTGATGTTGGAGAGTTACTACCATGGCAACACGTGGGCCATTAAGTTTGTATGTTTCTGCTGGTGCAGATGGAACTGAATCCAGAGTCAGGGACGGCAGAGAAGGGAAGATGCTGGAGTTCTGAGTAAGCAGGCTGAGCCAGGCTCACGGTGGAGGTCAGATAGAATCCATCTGAGATGTGTTCCAAGTAGGGAGGAGGAAACTGTGTCAGAAAATTGTCAGGTGACAGAAATATGAGATGAGGCTCAGTGGTTCAGGGGTGCAGGTGATGCGTTTAGGAATGATGGCAGAGAAACTCAGAGGCTGATGCTGTACAGTCCTGCTGCCCTGGGACCCTGGGGATCACAGAGGACAGTAAGCCTCGGGCTTGTGGTCTCAGACCTCTTTACACTCCTAAAAATTGACCATCCCAGACAAGTTATTGTTTGTATGGATCGTCTATCACTTCTACTCTGCTAGATGTCTTTTTTAATATTTATGTAAAAGTGAATCTGTTTCATGGCACCCATAAGTAACACAATTCTGTGAAAAATAACTTCCACAACAAAAATAATTGGAATGGTGACGTTGTTTTTCACAATTTTGTTTCTCGGAGAATTAAGTGAACACAGCTAGACTTTCATATCTACCTGTCCCTTCACTGTTGTATTCTGTTGTTTGAAGGACATGGAGAAAATCCAGCCCCACTCAGATAAGTAACTGATAGACAAGAGTATTTTAATATTTAATAGGCTTTTCAGGTACTTGTAGATAATTCTTTCTTGATACTACACCAAAATTCAACAAGTAGAAGTTTCTTAAAGGCTGGTTGCAGTGTGAAGTCTGAATCCATAGCCCTGAATTTCTCGTGTTCTACAATTTTTCTGTCTTGTACTCAGACTGGCTCTTTTGCCATTGTATGACTTTTTTTAAAGCACTATCCTTTGGTCATTTGGGAATTTGGCTCATCTTCCAAATGTTGGCATACTTTATTATGTGATATTTTTTTAAAATCACATTTATTAATATCACTGTGACTCACTTTAAAAAGTCTTGTAAACTTTGACAAGCTGTCAAGCTTGTGTAGCAGATACAAGTTTTTCAAAAATTCTAATTTTTGTTGAAAGTCCAAATTTTATTATTGGTAGCAAATAACGTCAGTTGTCCTGGAAGTAACTGGTGTATTTTGTTCATTTTTGAGAAAATGTCTGTCGTGTACCCAGATCTGAGTAACCATAGCTTGTCTGTCAGCCATTCTCTCTAGTTTTGTGTGTTTGTGAGAAATTACAGTTACTTCAGCTCTTAGCTCAGCACTCAGACGAGTGCTTTCTCTGAAGACAACGGCTGCCTGCAGCAGAAATGCTTTCTGACAGCTTCCCGGTTTGTCATGCAGAATGAAAGAGCTGTAGCCAAGGGCTGAGATTTAATGAAAGTAAGGCTTTTTGCTCCTTCATCAGGGACATTTGCTAAGTGCAGGTGGCGTTTAACCTGTGTATGCAAGACAGCCCTGAAGAGCGCGTGGCCACGAGTCAGGTTTGGGGCTGCGGCCCGGCCGCGTTGCCGTGCTGCCGTCCACGGTGTTCCCTGTTGCTCTTGCCCTTTCTGTCGCGTGTGTCAGCACACAGTGCAAAAAGCAAGTGATGACCTAGTGTTACCGGGAAAATCATTTTGCATCATGGAATTGGATTTCACATACCCCAGAAAAGCCCTCAGACAGCGCTAGAACTTTCTGCAATGATGGAAATGCCAAATGTCTCCCCTCTCTGTAACCACCTCTGTCTCTGATGTGGAACCAGCTGTGTAAGGCTCCTCAGCACTTGAAATGTGACAGGTGTGCCTAAGGAAGTGGGTTTTTTACTTTGTTTAATATTAATTCATTTCCATTCAGATAGCCACACAGGCTGGTGCGGTCCCCATAGACAGCATGGGGATCCCCAAGTCATCCGTGGGCCGTGCTGTGGACACTGCTGATGTGGCCCTTCTGGTTGTCTGGAGAAGGTTTCAAGCCAGAGAAGTGGAGTGACTTGCTCATAGGACACCGCACTGGTCGGTGGCAGAAACTTGTTTCAAGTACAGCTCCTGACTGCTACCTCCACTCATTTAGAGTCTTGTTACATCAACGTAGTGGTTAAAGACAAGAGTTAGAAATGACTTTCTTTGCCGTAGGTTTTAAATGTTCACTGAATGAATGAGCAATCGTCCAGAGTGAGACACGTGTAAGCGCCGTTAAGAGATCAACTCTGGAAGCCCAGCAGGTCTGGGGCAGTGCGTCAGCACACCGTCCGGGCTGCCAGGGAGGGCGTGTTTTGGACTGTGTACGTCATTGGGTTTTTGTGGTAGCTGCCGGTGCCTGCCTTGTGCGGGGAAGGCAGCCACAGACACACGTGCACAGATGAGCATGGCTGTGTTCCGATAAAACTTTCTTTTGGAAGACTAAACAGTGATTTTGTGTAATTCACGTATCATGAAATATTATTCTTTTTTTCCCTAACCATTAAAAAACTTAAAAACTATTCTCAGTTCCCAGGCCCATACAAAGGCAGGCAGCTGGCCAGATTTGGCCTGTGGGTCATGGTTTGCGGACCCCTGATTTAGAAGAATGAAGAAGCTACTGATTAACTAAAGAATTGTTTTCTTATAAAGAGTTATTCAAAGAAAACCAAGCTCTGTAAAAGCAAACTGGAAGAAAAAGGGTTAGCTGAGGGCAGGGTTTGCCTGTGTTTCACAGCTCCACGGGGCACGTCTGCTCTGGACATGGCTTTGCGCCTGCAGGGGAATGTCTCTACTGGGTGACCCCGGTGCTCACTGACCGCCAGGTGATCTGGAGCGCAGGAGGCCAGTCAGGACACCAGGGCAATCCCTGCTCTGGTGGCAGTAAGCCCTCTAGAAACCTCCCAGCCAGTGCCTGTTTCTCTCAATGTACTCAATACAATTTTTACAGTATTTTAGTCTGATTTCTAAATTTACAACTTACAATGCATCCGTTCTAGAAAATACTTTCAAAATCCGAAAAACTAAAAAGTGGAAGCCTCGTATCACTTAGGACCTGAGCCACGAGAACCCTTCTGCAGTATTTGCCTCTCTCTGATGACTGGGCTGTGTGCAGAGTGTGTGCCAGCAAGGGTTGTAAGACACTCCCTGCTGCCTTCACGGTTCCTGCAGCCTTGCAGTTCACGAGGGGCTTGTGTGAATGAATGGCAGCCAGTGTTTATGCCTACGTCAGTGACACCACGAAGTGTAGTAGGAAGTGGGTGGGCTTGGAGCTTGGAGACGTGGTTATTGATTGCTGCATGTACGAGGGGGCAACAGAGAACTTTTGGAGAAAATGCGTATTTTTGTAGCTTCCTTATGATGTACGTTTGTTGGTGAGGTTGTAACAAAACCATCATCTCAGGTGGTCTGAGTTTACTTCCACCCAGGACAGAGAAGTTTCTTCTGAGGAGAAAATGCCCATTCTGGTGAAAACGGCTCTGTTTCCACACATTTGATCGGTGAGGCAGATTTGGAAGTTAGCTTCAGTTTTTTTCTGTTCCAACATAATTTGGCGTTGGAAATATTTTGTTGAGCAAGCAGACTTCTCAGTGTGGTAGTTTTGCTTCATGATGTGGATGCAGTTTTAAAAAGCCTAGTGTGACTATGTTCTCAGAACCCCTGCTTGGTAGCTTGAGAAGGTGCTCACAGCCAGGAGGAAGGTGACTTGGGCCTTCTCAGAAGCAGCCCAGCTTCCATTGAAAAGCTCTGCAGGAAGAGTCTGGGTGCCTGTCAACAGTGTCGTTTCCTGTGTTTTCTAACTGCAGTCTTCAAGCCGGAGGAGTTGCGCCAGGCTCTGATGCCAACCCTGGAAGCTCTGTACCGACAGGATCCAGAGTCCTTACCTTTTCGGCAGCCTGTGGATCCTCAGCTCCTGGGAATTCCAGTAAGTGGATGTCATGAAAAACTGTGGCTTTTCCAGTGTGCTTCAGGAGCATCCACGACACTTGCTTAATCTCTCTAAATTGAGTAGAGTAAGATTTTTTCCCCCTGAATGTAAAGAAATTAGTTCTTTGTCAAAATAGTAATATACTTTTGTCATACTAACTGAAATGTGTGTGTTCCCCTACCCCATTCCTTTAAGCCCCAGCATCATGGGGGGATACGCAGAGACGGGGGAGCACAGCCTGGGGCATGCAGCCTCTGTTGCCTTGCTTTACTCGTGGGTAAGACTTTGTCCACGAGAGTGGGTTTAAAGAATTGGTGAAAGTCCCTTATAAACCACACGGGCCTCTCACTTTGGTATCCCGGGGTGCTCTTGCAAAGGCCGTGGTGACCAAATAGGTTCTGTTTAGCCTTATTACTGTTTTTGTGTTTGTCTTAAATTTCATTTTGCTTGCTAGGACCAAAAGTAAATCTCTAGAAAAACATTTTGTCTGATAAATATGCTCACCATTTTAATTCAGTCGATCAAAATCTTAGTTTTAAAATCTGACACTAAAGGACATCTTTTATTAAATAACTCATTGAATCTTTTTTTCTCTAAATTTGCTTTTGAAGTAATACGATCACACTTAGAAACAGTAACTACCATCATAGAGCAAAACCAGAGGAAGGCCAGGAGTTGCTCTCCTTTCGGTCACTTGTTAGGTTACACTGGTACTTCCTGCTGTTTTAAGGTAAAGCTGCCAGATAAGGCTTACATTTGGGGTTTGGGATCAGCTAGACTGAGACCCTTTTGTCTTTTAGGATTACTTTGACATTGTGAAGAATCCCATGGACCTTTCCACCATCAAGCGGAAGCTGGATACAGGGCAGTACCAGGAGCCCTGGCAGTATGTGGACGACGTCTGGCTCATGTTCAACAACGCCTGGCTCTACAATCGGAAGACATCCCGAGTCTACAAGTTCTGCAGCAAACTCGCAGAGGTCTTTGAGCAGGAGATTGACCCCGTCATGCAGTCCCTTGGATATTGCTGTGGACGCAAGGTACAGTTGGAACTTTTTTGAATCAGCCAAAGAGGATGTTATGAGGATAGGATGGACTCGATACTTTGGCCACACCTGTATATTGAGAAGGACCCAGATGGAGTTCAATCTTTTGTAAAACAGTTGGTTGTCTGAAGCTAGAAGTGTTGATGGGTCAAGCATTCCTGGCTGCCCTGGTGTCCATTCATCTATCTGTAATAAATGTCCCTTAGACACTAATTCTGTCCCATTTTATCCAAAAATATCTTCCAAATTAACAAGAATCATTAAAAGACTACTCAGTGTACTAACAACTAATTTACTAGCTGAATCTAGTTCTCCATATCAGACAGAGCATTACATGACAGTAGATGCATTTATTTTTAATATTTTCTCCTTTGTTTTTGCAGTATGAGTTTTCCCCACAGACTCTGTGCTGCTACGGGAAACAGCTGTGTACAATTCCTCGAGATGCTGCCTACTACAGCTATCAGAATAGGTAAGCACTGAGCAGTTTTCTGAATTACGGGACAAAAAGAAGGTCTTAGGGCAAGGCACACTCATCTGATTGCAGCTTGCTTACGTTATTTCTTTCTTGAAGTTTCAGTGAAATAGGCCGAAGTTACATTGCTTCTCTCTTCCCAGTCACTCAGTTAGGCCCAGGGTCTCTTAACTTAAAAGCATGCTTGTATAGTATAGAATTTCAGCTCGAAGCTGCTTGCTGCACTCTTTGGATTAGGAACATTCGTTAAGCCATAATGTCACCATATGAGAAAGAGTTGGAGTTGAAGTTAACTCTAATAAAGGTTGATGGGCCTTTTTCAAGATACTAATAAAATTGAAGCCTTGTACTTGATCAGTCTGACCGTAAATATTTGCCTAGCTAAATTGACCTGCACAGGCTGATGGAAAGACTTGTGTTTGTGCTGATTCATTAAAGAATTGAGTTTATGAATGACTCCCTGTCAGGAGGTGGCCTTTTCAGGGCTTAGAGAGTGACAGGGATGCTTGAGAAATCTTGGTTCTTCTCTTGAAATGTGGAGATGGCCAAAGAGTAGATCTCTTGTCTTAAGTAGAAGGAGAAAGAAGATAATTTTTGCTGTTGATCCCCTTACCTAAATATGGCTTCCTGGTTTGGGGACTTGTCTTGAAAATTAAGCTCCAAGGTGTCCATGGCTCTAAGTATCCATAGCATGAGGGCGTCCTGCCTTGAAACGGGTGGTATTTCTTGGTCATATTCAGTTACCTTGCCTCCATTTCATGAACTGACAACTGAATTCTTTATGTGACCAAGATGAAGCTTCGTCCCTGTTCTTTGTCTTTAGGTTCAGGTATTAAATGTCAGCTTTTGGCTCTGATGTTTTGATTATTTTTATCTTACTTGCTTGTAGTAATTGCATATGTTCTAACACTTCAACGAAGATAAGTACAAGGCTTTTTATTTATTCAAAGGTACATGCAGAGGCCTGAATGATTTGGAATCTTCCCAATTACATTTTTTTAAATTATTCTTAAAAAAAATATGTAGGGAATTCCCTGGCAATCCAGTGGTTAGGATTCAGGGCTTTCACTGTGGTGGCCTAGGTTCAATCCTTGGTCAGGAAACTAAGATCTACAAGCCGCATGGCACAGCTGGAAAAAAAAAAGGTTAAAATTTAAAAAATCTAACCATATTTAAGTTCATTAAAAGCTCCCATCAAAATGCTTTTGGGGGGGCGCGGAAAACAAGACAAACTGTTGACCTAAAAATATCTAAAGACAAGATTTCTAAGCCTAGTCTGGCTCACCTATCTCAGTGAGATGCTGGTTCCAGGAAAAGACGCGAGTCCCCACCAGGCATCTCCAGCAGAAGCGCTGCTGACACAGCTGTCCTGATGGACGTGTTTCAACGTTTGGAATTTAATTTCTCCTTTGGCATGCTCTTCTATCCCTGGAAGCATTTTAACACTAAAAGCTTGAAATGCTATCATAGCCTTCGTAGTGGAGCCTCTCCCCAGTGTCAAGAGTTGTTTTGGGAGTTCTGGCCCCTCCTTTTACAGTTTTAGCCCAAAGACCTTTGGCATAGCCTAGAACCTGCTTATTGATGGTGTGGGCACAGTAATACCCCCATTTGACACCCTTAGCTGTCAGTCTCCAATGAGACAATGAGTAGGAACTCACTTTGGGAACTGATAGGTGCCAGACAAAGCAAAGTTATGAAACTTTAAGGAAATAGGTTAAAATGAACTCTGAAAAATGCCCCCACTAATTAAGTCCAGAAGGAAAAACAGACAGCAGATTGCTTACCACCATCTCTCCAGTTCGGGGCCTTTTCCTTGTGGGCTTCACTGTTCCTGGGTTGTTTGGCCCCCACCTTTGCTGAGTTGCACAGACTTTGGCCATATTTAAGTGGAGAGCAGTTGTAGTTCAATAGGACAGATATCATCAGCGTCCACTACTGCCCCCTCAGAGGGTGGTGTTGATGGAAGGATTCTTTTGAAAGTTCTGAAATGTCCAGTTAGATTTCTGTGTAGGATTTAATTTTACTGAACAAAAGTGATGTATTTTCCTTAAGAGTAGAAACATAAATAAAGGGGTTCTTTTTTACACATAAGACATTTTAAGAGTGTGAGCATACCGCTCCTCAGCTGAATCTCACAAGGTATGCTTCCTGGAATATGGAAATGGAAGCGACACCGTGTTGTGAGTCTGAAAACAGTGGTCTAGTTATGTGATGGACATTTCAACTGCTTCCATTTTTATTCTCAGCCTTGACTGTTTAAGAGAACGCTGTTGGTGTTCTTTTGAATAATTGTTTTGGCATTTATAGTTCTAAACTGTTGGGCACTTAGGAAATTCTATGAACCGTTTAAACAAGTGAGACTAATTTATAAGCTAGTGTATGGTTACATTTTCACTTGTTGCCATACTTCGAAATTTTGAAAGTCATGTTGGGAAAAACCATTCTATAGATTTTTTCCAGTTGTTACTGATAGATGAGAATAGATATCTATTATCCCAGTTACTTGTGTATACTTAAATGGTACTTAAAACAATCTGCATTTGAAAATTTACTCCATACATTCAGTTACCCTTACCGATGAACTATGCAATGACACCTGCCAACTTTAGGTACCCAGATGTACATCGTCATCAGGTCCTGTGAAGCATTTCTCCTTTACAGTTCCATATTCATCAAACTGCTTCCTTCATGTCAGGCAGAAGGTCATCTAGGCTCTTACGTCTGGAAAGAACCATTATGTATTTCCAGGGTGAATAAAGATGGTTCAGGCTGGCATTAACATCTGCCACCTGCTGATTCCCATAGTGTTTCCAGCCTGCTGGACCAGATGGGTGGCTCTTCCCCCGCCCTCTCCCCATCCACCTGAGGAAGTTTGATTCTACAGCATCTCCACCCTGGCTCTTGGACAGGCACTCTGTCCCTTCCAGTTTCTGACCCTGAGGTTCTTAGGGATGGGAGTTAGTTATATGCAGATAGCGTAGGTTTCTGCAGCCCCCCGGGGGCTGCCATTCAGCCACCAGTGCTCTGTTCTGGGCCAGTTTCCTCCAGTGGAAATGATGGGTTTATGATTCCTATTCTGTAGCTGTTGCTAGGTGTCATGTCCTGCTTGAATAAAAGCAGTGAGTTGTCCAAGATTTTAAAACCATTTAGACTCACGTGTAATTATTGCGGCAATTTCATTTCAAAATGTGTTCAATAGTCCTCTTCAAGCTAGCCCACTATGGCCGGATGTTTGCTCATAATGAATTGGAACACTCATTCATTTTAAAAGGGATGCAATTTGGCTTTGAAGAGATAACATTGTTGCATATTGTTCTGATTGCTGCTTAATTGGTTTACAGTATCTATACTTTAATTCTTTCTTGCCAGTTATGATCATGCCTTCCTACACATGAAGATTCCTTTTATTACGTGATGTCAAGTCTCTGTAAAAATATTTACAAAATAGTGAATAGCTAGAATATTACTATAGTTCATTCAGGGAAAGAGATACGAGATACATAGTTTTTGAAAACAGCAGTGTTAAGTCTATTTATTCCTGGTCAGTTTTTAATCTTGGCAGACTTTGTTAATTGAATTAGTTCTGAATAAACTGGTCCCAGCAGGAAACTCCCAGTTGCTACACACAGTGAATCTGTCATGTTCATCAACAGTCTGAAAAATTGGATAATCTTGAAATGCGTGCATGCTGAAGTTTTATACTTTTAATTCACTGGATGTGTTTAGTCAGTGAAATGTGACAGACAACAATGCTCACTCAATGTGTTTAACTAAGGCTAGGATTAGAACTTGTGGGGATCTGTTTTAGTGGTAATGGAGACAAACTGGCCAGGCAGTGGCCTGAACCTCAGTCATTTGTAGCTACACGTGTGTGAGCGTGTGCGTATGTGGGGCTGTGTGTGTGTGTGGCTGCAAGCTGCTACATCTCCTCCTGCCTGTGTGGTTCCGTGTGGCGCTCCAGTCTCGTCACAGTGTCTTTAACACTAATCCTCTTGGCATCTTGTAGATGCGCTTTTGAGCACTAAAACCACATTGTGTTGTGCTGCCGTTGCTACCGTCTATTCATCCTTTCTGCTCGTGCTGTTCACCTCATTCGGCTTGTTTACTTCTGCGGTATTCCTCTGTGCCCATCTTGTTTTTTGCAGCATCACATGCATTTTTGTTGATTTCTCATTTGTGTCCTTTCCAAACATTTAATAGTTTTTATTTAAACTAATCTTATTTGGTAGCTTGAGCCCAGGCTCTATATTATAAGAAATTGGGGTGATGGATAATTTTTCAAATGCAGATTGTGCTTTAAAGATTAACTCTAAATTTGCTTAACTTGGACTGTTCCCAAGTCAGAGCAATCATTGAGTATCTCAGATTGATGAATGATTGGTTCCAGTACCAAAAAGTTTAAAGTCAAAGCATAGAATTGAATTTTAAGATTGTTCATGGATTTACATATATTGTATTGCTTATACAATATATCATAGTTTGTTCTCTGTATATTCTTACTGATAAATGGCTGGAAAGTCTTTGACCCCGATTGCATTTCTGTTAAGTGTTTGTCTAGAATATGGATTTGGTTTCATTTCTATTGTAACTCAATTAACTAAGTGAGTAACATGAGAAAAATAACAGGAGAAAATTAAAACCAGTTCTGGGTGCTCAGCATTTTCATACCTTTAAAGATCTGGCTTAATGTCAGAAATAAAATCTATGAATTGCTGTCAAGCATAAATTTCTCATTTTTAAAAATAAAACTATTTCAGTTTAAATTGCTTTTTTAAGGACTTTTGTCAGACTGTTTTGTTCAAAGTAAATTTTTTCCATCTCAAACCCTGGAGTTACATTTGGTTTTCTCTAAGTAAGAACAAAATCCAAACTCCTAAATGTAGGCTCCTTGCAATTCTAGTAGTACCAATTCCTTGAAAATATTTGCATTTTGGAGCTGAATGAGCCCGTTGTTAGTGATGATGGCCTGGGGTGTATGCAGTGAGACCGAATGCTAATCAATGCTTTGCCTTGGCTTTCTGCTCTGTGTTGTCTTGGTGTTTGCGTCTTACCTTTATGTCTGTGCTATTTGTTCCCTCCCCTGTTCTCTAATCCTGCCCTTCCCTACCTGCCCCTGTTCCTTTCATTGTCCTCACTGACCCATCAATCAACCAACAACGCCCCCCCTTCGTCGTGGTGATCTGCCCTGCTCTGATTGGTGGCTTCGTTGCTTGGGTGGCTGTGTGTTATGATGGACCAGTTCACCCAAGTATGGCCTTCTTGCTGACAGGTATCACTTCTGTGAGAAGTGTTTCACAGAGATCCAGGGGGAGAATGTTACCCTGGGTGACGACCCTTCACAACCCCAGACGTGAGTACCGTCCTGTCATATCTCTTGGGGGTGACCCTGGATTGTTGTTCTCCTCTTGTCCACGATTGAAAGGGAAGCACCACTGCCGCTGTGACTTTTCTGTTGTGTATTTTTCATAGTAACTGTACCCACGTTCATACTTTACAGTATGGCTGAATCACGGTGCCACGCCCACGTCCCTCCCTCCACCCAGGACCTTGAGTCCCGGGGCCTCTTGTAACCTTGCTCTATATCTCTTCTTCCAAAGCACTTGCTTTTCCCCAGTGGTTGTCAACTTCCATTTTGGGGGATTGTAAAATTTCCTTCATATCTAAGAAACCAGATAATCCTAGTCACAGAACTGGCAGTAGCAAAAGTGAGTCTTGTGTGCATACCCCGTCTCCAGCATTTAGTTGATCTTCCCCTGAAGCCTTGTCCTTGAAGTTGCAGAGGTAACAGAAGCCAGGTGGGGAGACCCCAGCGAGTACATGTACCTCCTTCCTCGCTGGAGGCTGGACACCTGCTCACAGCTCCAGCACAGACAGGTGTGAGTTAGTTCATTCATTCCCTCCCTGAGTTCACCATTTCCTGCCTGATGCTTATCCTCTGATGGAGTAGAAAGATGTCCAGAATGTGATGAGAAAAAAAGCAGAACCAGATCCTCAAATTGGAAGAGGTAACAGAAGCCAGGTGGGGAGACCCCAGCGAGTACATGTACCTCCTTCCTCGCTGGAGGCTGGACACCTGCTCACAGCTCCAGCACAGACAGGTGTGAGTTAGTTCATTCATTCCCTCCCTGAGTTCACCATTTCCTGCCTGATGCTTATCCTCTGATGGAGTAGAAAGATGTCCAGAATGTGATGAGAAAAAAAGCAGAACCAGATCCTCAAATTGGATGGTCAAGGGGCCATCCAGACCTGCCAGCCACCATAGCCACCCAGGACTGCCAGCACTGTGCCTCTCTTCTCCTGACTCTGCCCTAAGCCCTGCCAACCAGAGAAGTCTGCTGGCGCAGCTGCCCCCACAGGCAAGAGGCTTCCCAGTGAAGGGATTTCCAGCACTGTTCAGTGACAGTTACTCTGCAGCTCAAGTTTACTTTATCCAAGTGCAGAACAGACCATGGGCACCCATAAGATATATAAACCAAAATGTCAGAAACTCTACTTACTCGGTTTCTCTTTCTACCCCCTGTCATCTAATTCTTCGGTCCAATTGTGTGATTAATAATTGGATTGTATAATTCTGCAAATCAAGTAATTCACATATACACTGATCACAACAAAAGGACAATAAAAATGAAACACTCAGCCCTTAAAGAATAAGTAAAACATCCCCAAGTACATGCTGAAGGGACGTTGTAATTGGAAGAATTGGTTACACCAGTCTTAGTCAGATTCAGTAGCCATCCACCATATACATTTGACTGGGAATTAGCAGGTTTGAGTCTGAACATAATTTTCCCACCATATTTTGACTGACGTTACTTACTTAAATCTTGTAATAAGTATTGATGAGCATTTTTGAGGAAATACTTGAAGGAAGAAAAAAAATGGTGGTGCTTTCTGTGGAATTAAATTTTATATGTTCATGCCATCATTGCATCCACTTGAGAGTTCTGCTGACCATCATTTACTTTTTATGTGAAGAACTAGTTATAGGATAATATTCCAGAGACCCTATAGTCTATACACAACAGATAAAATTTAGTTAATTAACATTTTTCCTCTTTCCCCCCCAAATAAGGACAATTTCAAAGGATCAGTTTGAAAAGAAGAAAAATGATACCTTAGATCCTGAACCGTGAGTATACAGCTATTTCTTTCTGACTTTTAGGTTTTAACTTTCAGATCGGGAAAGTTCCTCCATGTGATTGGGTTGCTGTAGAAGACACTGGAAATAAACATATTGCCCTGGGTGGAACTTTCTGTGTGGATTTACTTCAAATGTGGGTTCTTTTTTAACTCATGCAAAAGAGGTGTGTTTGTAGCATGCTGTCCAGCTGCTGAATTTTACCAGTGAGACGAGTAGGTGGATGTTTTGGTTCTGTTAGAACCTCTGTAATAACTTGGTCATCATTGTCTTTAAGTAGCCACTTAGTGTGAATCTTTAGAGACTAAAGATAGTATTTGGTGAAGGGGTCCTAGTGTCACTTGAAGGGAATTTTTAGAGAAACTCTTAGAAACCAACTATAAAAAATAAATAATGGGAAGCCTGGTGTTGTGTTGGATTGGCCAAAAAGTTTGTTCAGTTTTTCCATATGATGTTACAGAAAAATCCAAAACAACTTTTTGGCCAACCTACTTGTGCTTGCCACCATCTTTGGTATGGTATGTTTTCAAATGTCATTGTCTTCAGAGATCAGTGAGAACACTCAGTTTGTAAAGTTTGCTTTATAATAACCCCTTAAAGAGGCCTCAGAGCTCCTTCTGTGCTGTGGCACCTTCCAGGTCCCCAAAGCCAAGTCCTGAGGGCATCCCAGTGTGTAGAGACACCCGTTTTGTTCTGCCCCCAAAACCGTGGCCATGGTTCATCCAGAGCTGAGAAGCAGGTCCTGCCCTCCCGAGGCTCAGCTTCCAGCGAGAACACAGACGTCACTCTGTGTCAGAGCTGCCTCAGTCTCTCCTGCCAGCCATGCTGGCGGGGCTTGAGCGGGGAGCAGTGAGGGAGGGCACAGTGAACAGTACGCAGAGCGCCTGGTGCATGAAGAGCTGGCTCCCCGTCTCTTTGTGGAAAATGTTTACTTTATATTGGAGTACAGTTGATTTCCAATGTTGTGTTAGTTTCTATATTAACTTTCCAGTTGCAGAATACTTTATGTTGAGGTAGTAGGTACCAGACAGTGGGGAAGACACAGATGAATTAAGGGGGCCTGGCCTGCAGCTGTGTATCTTCTAGTAGGACAGACAGACGGATGGTAGCACAGGGAGCAGGAGGCACTAAGGTGGTCCAGAGGGAGGGGCCCTGGCCTAGGCAGAGTGGCATCCTGGAGAAGGTGGCGCTCACCTGGAGGGGGCATGGGTGGGGGTGGGCAGATCGTTGCAGACACAGAGCAGGAAAGGGGCCTGGGGCACCAGCAACGGTGCAGGGAGCGCGGGTGTGGCCCCCAGCACAAGGAGGCAGGGGTGCTGGGTTCCCTGGCGCCTGACTTTTGGTGTGGCTGCAGAGGTTTTAAAGGACCACATGGTGGGGAGGGCGGCCTGGGGAGAGCACTCAGGGACGGCAGATGAGGCCGCTGCCGTGCTGCCCACTTTGCCTGTGGTTGTCCAGCTTTCCTTCAGCAGAGCAGGGACAGAGGAGCTGGGTTAGATTCGATCTGTGGTCAAAGGCTCGTTCTCAGCAGGGGCAAAGGGTGGGCCCTGGCCGGGATGCGAGCGGTGGTGTGAGAGCATGCCTCAGGTCTCCGGGCCCAGCACCTAGGCTGGGAGGAGGAGCCAGGGCCCCAGATGGCCTGCAGAAGGGTGGTGCTCGCTGCCCCTTCAGCCTCCACGGGGTGCAAGTCCATGTGGCCTTAAGGGCATGGCTGAAAAAACAGGCTTTGACCTTTAAGCTTGTTTGGCGATGAAGATTCCTAGGTGAGGAGATAGGGTCCGGGTGAGCCATGCAGAAGCTGTGAGGAGGGCAGGCGATGAGGTGAATCCCGACCTCTCCAGTGTTTCCTTGAACAAAGGCCATCATTTCCCACCCCGGTGACTGACTCAGAGCAGACATTTCCTGTGCAAGGCGAAGAACAAGAGCTTGTAACACTGACAGCATTGTTTTCTGCTGTTGAAGTCTGTTTAGGCATTTGTAATCATCTGGAGCAAGCACTGGTCTTGAAAATGTGACCTGTAAGATAGGCCTTTGTCATAGCGGTTTTTAGAAGTAAGTTTTCATTTCTGATTATAAAAGAGATGAGGGGAAGAGAGGCATGAGGCACTGGTACAAAGAAGGGGGAAAAGTCAGCTTTTCCTGTAGAACACATCCTGCTGATGCGTGTTTCAAATATGGCCGAGTTAGCCAAGAGACACATGACTGCCGAGGAGTCTTGAAGTCCTCGCAGCAACGAGTGTGAGCGCAGCACCCAGGCTCCACTGTGCGGTTCCATGTGTGACAGGGCACTTCTTTGCCTTCTAGTTTTGTTGACTGCAAGGAGTGTGGCCGGAAGATGCATCAGATTTGTGTTCTCCACTACGACATCATCTGGCCTTCAGGGTGAGTAACTTCCTGGTGATTTCCTGAGACTCCAGGAAAGGAAGAGCAGTCTGCACAGGGTGGAGGGGAGGGCACTGGCGGTTGCTGTGCCCCTCGTTGTCACCAGCAAGGATCCAGCAATTAGAGGGATGGCTGTTGGTTCTAAATTTAAGTCTTAAGTGTTTGCCCGCTTTAGGAATTGTAGAATCAAAGCAGTCTGCCTCTTCACTTTTGTATAATGATGTGATGTAAATTGCCAGCAAAGTATTTTAATGCTACATTTCACTAGTTTGGCAACATACACTGTTTTATATAATCTGATCAAACCCGTTATTTTTTTGCAGCTTTGTATGCGACAACTGCTTGAAGAAAACGGGCAGAACTAGAAAAGAAAACAAGTTCAGTGCTAAGAGTAAGTCGTGGAAGGGTTTCTGTTCCGGGTCTGACCGTTTTAGAAACATGTGCTACATCTTCCCAGTCTTCCTTTCCTTCCTCTAACACGGCTTCAGGGCTTGCTTCTCCCGGGTCTTTTTCTGTGGCTTTGTTTTCTAATACTTGTATTTTTCTTATCTTACCCTTGAAGAGAGTCATTTAGCTTAATCTTTGTGAAAGTCAGCTTTATGATCAGACTGTGTTTTAGATGAAAGTTTAGAAACTTAGTTATATAGTAAACTTTGTGAGTTCTGAGAAAATGTCATCAGATCCTTCTCAGGAAACTTGGAAGTAATGTATGGACACACCTCCTTTGGTGATGGGCACACTCAGCCCTGGGTACGTGCGCAGGTGTCTCTATGCCCATCAGTGGGCCTGGGCCCCGCTGTTGTGAAGGGTGACCCTCTGGGGCCCTTGGGAGTCAGCCGGCATCACAGGGCCGGCCGGAGCTGGGCTGCCCAAGGGCTGCGTGGGTGTGTCGCTGCCGCATTGGCGTCTGGGTGGAGCACCCTGTCGCTCTAGGAGTAAACTGTTCATAAGTGTACAGTGTGTCATCTTCGTTAGCTCGGCTCTCGAGTGCTGGGGCCACCTTCTGTAGCTTGACGTTCCCAGCCATCCTTCTGCTGAGTCAGCAGCAAACCCGAATAAGGAAAGTCCCTGAAGGGCTTCCCTGGTGGCCCAGTGGATAAGAATCCACCTGCCAATGCAGGAGACATGGGTTTAGTCCCTGGTCTGGGAAAATCCCACACACCTTGGGTGACCTACGCCTGGGTGGCACTACTGAGCTTGCACTCTGGAGCCTGGGAGCCAGTTACTGAGCCTGCACGCTGCAGCTGCTGAAGCCAGCACACCCCAGAGCTCATGCTCTGCAACGAGAGAAGCCGCCACAATGAGAAGCTCTCAGGCCCAACTCAAGAGTAACCGCCACGTGGCACAGCTAGAGAACACCTGCATGCAGCAGTGGTGAACCAGTGAAACTGAAGAAAGCAGTTAATTTTAAAAGGGAAGAAAGAAAAGCCCCTGCAGCAGTGCCTTCAAAGCTCAACCCGCCCCCAGACTCCTGGCTGCTCTCACTTCTCTCCAGCAGGACGGGCAGCTAGCACACTGCTTGGGGTCCTCGGCCAGAGCCAGGCTGACGAGAGTAGAAGAGAGATGGGATGTTGCGGGGGTCAGCGGGCGGGAGAGAGGGGTGGCAGGCAAGGAGGAAGCCCCGCAGAAGCTCTCCAGATCGGTGCTGACTCAAGTTCAGACTGTGTCACTCCCAAAGTCCACTTATCCGGTCACTTAAACTCTTGTCAAGCCTTTCGAAACACTGATGAAATCACCAGCTGTTGTAATAGCTTTCTTTAGGTCGGGGTTTCTGTACTGACATTTGGGCCAGAAAAATCTTTGTTATGGGGGCTAGCCTTTGTAGAATTTTAGTAGCAGTGTGCTTAGTCCCTCAGTTGTCTCCGACTCTGCAACCCCATGAATCGTAGCCCACCAGGGTCCCGTGTCCATGGGATTCTCCAGGTAAGAATAACAGAGTGGGTAGCCATTCCCTTCTCCAGAGGATCTTCCTGAACCAGGAATCGAACCTGGGTCTCCTACATTGCAGGTGGATTCAGCAGCAGCTGCCCACTAAGTGCCACAGCTTCCCCTCCCCACCCCATGAACAGTGGCCATCAGAAATGTCTCCGTACGTTACCACATGTCCTGGGCAGGGGGTGCAGATGAGGACTTGTGCTTTAAAGGATTCATTCCGAGTGATGTCACTAAAGTAGTTAGCAACTTAGAATCACTTTCCTGGGCCAGAGCCTCACTGACCAAAAGAGATTGCTAGGAGAGCTAGTTCTCAACAGAAGAGCAGTTGTAGCCTGAAGACAGAGAGGCGGAGGGGTGAGGCGGGACAGGGGAACCTGAGAGCTGGCCCGGCCCCCACCCCACCCTGGAGTCCAGAGAATGGCGGAGAGCATGTGGACCTTTAGGACATTGGTGTAGAACACTGACTTACAGAAAAGGGCCTTAAAAGTGCAGCGTCTCCCCTTGGTTTTTGATTTGAGCTTGAGTTAGCGTCATCTCTGCAAGCATCTTGTCAGTCACAAGAGAGAAGTTGCCTCCTGGGTATCTGCACTGACTTGGTACAGGGGCGCAGGGGCCATCTGTCCTGCCCCATTTTATGGAAGGAGTTTGAGTGCCTTTGGGTTTTGGTGTCTGTGGGACTCCCGGAACCTGTCAGTACCCCATGGATGCGGTGGGACGACTGCATTGAAAATACCTTCCAGCTGCTGGTCAGCCCGTGTGATGCTAACAACTGACCAAAACCACCTCCCCACCTTCCTCCACTGGCTGGTTAAAAGCGCAAAAAGTAACAACTCCAAGTGCTTTGGAGGTCAGCGTCCCAGTGTTCTTACTGTGTTTGGTTATAGAAATCCTTCCTAAGAAAGATGCAACCCAGAGGTCAGAAAGCACACGCTGAAGGGTTTGATCACATAAAGGGAAATACGAGGCCTCCATCACGTGCCGCTGACAGGCATGTGCATGATGGGGTATGGTTTAAAATGTCCGTTTTCAGACCCAGCGACCCACGTCTCCCACAGAAATATTTGGGGATTTACTCCTGTGCATGTAGCTGCGGTTTCATGAGGGAAGGCGGGTGGTCCCTGTGGCAGGACTGGGTGGCCGTCTCAGCTGTCCTCCTTTCCTAGACTGGAAGCCACCTCCTGAGGGAACAAAACCTGCTCAGCAGCCACGTGCATGGGAGCACTTGGGGGTGAGAACGAGGGGGTTTTCTTCAGGGTCTTCACAAAGATGAGGTGGTTGTGAGCCCTTTGCACCTAATTCCATGTTTCTCAGGATGGCCAAGAAGCCATGGGCAGTCACGGGAGTCGGGGTGCAGAAGTTTATACTTTTAATGGTGTTTTTATTTCATTGCCATTGATAAATTTTTTTTCTTTAAATCACTTTCATTGAGGTACAACTTATATACCCAAAAACTCCACCATTGGTGTGTTTATTGCAGAGAGACTGAACTTAGAAAGTCTAAATTTTGCAGATATTTCTTAACCTCAGTAAGGAATCAAACCATGTAATTATAAATATAAATTCAAGCCATCTTACACACAGTCACTGTCGACCTTTTTGCAGTTTTCCCTTCTAGTTTCTTTTTGCACATATACAGCTTTTTTCGGCCGTGAATTGTACATGTAGTTAATGTGCTGTGTAACTCCTATCACAAGGGGCCGCTCCTGGGAGAGGGAGGGTGCAGGAGGAATGGGGGATGGAGGCCACCAGGAAAGGGGCCTGGCCAGTCTGCATCCTGGGGCAGTGGCTCCTGCTGCCCAGGTTTGGAGCCCTTGCAGGACTGGACTGGCTCGGTCATCTTAGATTCAGCAGCAGGACAACCCTTGGAGCTGGGCAGGAAGGGGCATTTGTGCCAGCCTGCCTTCCAGGGAGAGCAGCATCAGGCTTCTCTTTTCTGTTAAGAGTTCTTCCAGAGTGGGAACCAGCCTCAGGGCACAGCTGAGACCCCGAGCAGCCGTATGGGCACAGCCAGGGCAGAGCCCGGTGTCGCCAGGACCTGGGCGCGTGGGGCGGGAGGCAGGTGGACCCTATGTAGCCTCCTCATGCCTGCTCCCCGGCTTAACCCCGGAGCCCATCTTCTTTCAGATTTGGGTCCACCTTTGTGGCTCTTCTGCCCCTTAGAGTTGGAAAAAGATGGAAATTTGGAGCATTTGATAGCAGTTTCCAGTGTGTGGAATGCCTGAGACTCCAGGGTTCACCTTTCTCTCATAAAATGCTCACCTCATAGGATCTCATGAGATCCCTTCTGTATTTGGAGAATGTCAGTCCTTAAAGTATCAGACTACCCTGGAAAGAAAACATGGATTCTGTAGCCTCGGCCCTTCCTGAACCCTCTCATCTGCCTCTTCTGGATTTTGCAGGACTGCAGACCACACGGTTGGGAAACCACCTGGAAGACCGAGTCAACAAGTTTTTGCGGCGACAGAATCATCCTGAAGCTGGGGAGGTGTTTGTCCGTGTGGTGGCCAGCTCAGACAAGACGGTGGAGGTCAAGCCAGGGATGAAGTCACGGTTCGTGTGCAGACGTTGTCCCAGTGGGCACCCTGCCTGGTTAACCAGAGCCCCGCTTTCTGGCAAGGCTTTAGAGTCTGGCAAGCATAATTTGAGAGCTTTTCATCAATTAGCATGTAGCCACCCTTCTCTCAGCGTCCCACAGTCTTCAGGGAAGGTGAAATTCCTGTCCGAGTGAGGCTGTCACAGAGAATGGGAGTGCGGCTCTGAACTGCCTGGGCCAGTGGTCCAAAGGGGCGACCCCACCTGCAGTTCGCCTGCACCACACGGGTCAGAACAGCGAGTCTTGTCTGTGTAAACGGTGGTGCATGCAAACAGAAGGCTCTTTGTTCCAGGTTTGTGGATTCTGGGGAGATGTCGGAGTCTTTCCCGTACAGAACCAAAGCACTCTTTGCCTTTGAGGAGATTGACGGGGTGGACGTGTGCTTCTTTGGGATGCATGTCCAGGAGTACGGCTCTGACTGCCCCCCACCAAACACAAGGTAACGCTTAGCCCTTTTCTGATGTGTGTGTGCTCTGTGCTGTGTCAGTGACCAGGACTCTAAACATCCTGGAGAACCGCTTCAGCAACCAAACAAGTTAGTTTGGTTTTCCCCTAAGCCAGTGAGAAGGGAAGGGTTTTGCTGACTGTTCTGTGTTGAGTACATGGGTTCTGACCCTGATCTTGCTGTGGCCCCTGTCCCACCTGGGGCAGGTAAATGTATGGAGAAGGGGTGGGGACTGCTGAGTGCTCATGGATGGACCTGTGAAAACATCTCACCTCTGCCAAGAGTTACTTCCTGTTCAGTCAGGAATCTGGCTGCATGGAAACAGAAGTGGCTTTTGCTAGTGGTCCTGGTCTCTCCCTGTCTTTCTCACGGTGAGAGATGATGTTGCTGCCTAGTTCAGGGGTGAGACTGGATTCCATCCTCTCGATTGGTAGCAGAGGGTGGTGGTGGTGATTTTCTCGTGTCTTGCTTGTGGCCAGTGTAGATGCCATCAGAGCAGTTTATTTCTAGAGCTTTCTTTGGATGCTGGTGTTTGGTTTCACCTTTGGGAGATAACCTGAACTTCCGAATAATTTCTCCCTGCCCGCTCCCCCCAGGCGTGTGTACATATCTTATCTGGACAGTATTCATTTCTTCCGACCCCGATGCCTCCGAACAGCCGTTTACCATGAGATCCTTATTGGATATTTAGAGTATGTGAAGAAATTGGGGTGAGTTGAATTCAGATTGAATCCAGAACTAATAAAACTCTGTTTTTAATTTTCACTGTGGCATTTATTTTGTGAAATAACAAAAGTTTTTGTTTTTTAAGGTTTTCTGTGTTTTTATTTTGATGTCCTTAGATTCAGAGACAACCCTTCCTGATGTCGTCTTGGGCCACGTGGGGCTGGGGCTTTCCCTGACTTCTGTGTTCTCGCATTCTAGTCTGTTCGTAACACTTTGTTGAGGCATATTTTTACATATCATAAAATTCGCCTATTTCACTTGTACACTTCAGTGATTGCTAGTAACCTCAGCAAGTGATACA
The DNA here is from genome assembly GCA_006410675.1 of Oreotragus oreotragus. Lineage (NCBI taxonomy): Eukaryota > Metazoa > Chordata > Mammalia > Artiodactyla > Bovidae > Oreotragus > Oreotragus oreotragus. The sequence goes on along the minus strand of SJYX01020995.1, from coordinate 172,508 downwards.
GCCGTCACCGCGACAGTTTCAGAATGCGCTCATGCCCCCTCCCGCTCCCATAAGGCCCCTGTGCCCATTTGCTGGTCATCCCTGTTGGACCCCTGCCCCCAGCTGATCTCCTTTGTGTTGTTTTCCTGCGTAGTTACTTCTGTCCCTGCTTTGGTGCCTGTGCCTCGCCATTACTCCTGGAAGGCAGGGATGGTTTGCTCCCTGCTTCCATCTGAGTTGTGTGTGTCCTGCAGGTATGTGACAGGGCACATCTGGGCCTGTCCCCCGAGTGAAGGAGATGACTACATCTTCCACTGCCACCCCCCTGATCAAAAAATCCCCAAGCCGAAGCGCCTGCAGGAGTGGTATAAGAAGATGCTGGACAAGGCCTTCGCCGAGCGCATCATCCATGACTACAAGGTGCGCGTGCCTGGGGAGGGGGCAGGGCATCTTCACATGTCTTTCTCTGTGCTCACATGGGTTAGAGTTAATAGCCACTTTAGGAGAAATATAAAGCAAAAATTAAAATTTTTTTCAAGCATAAACTTAGAGGCAACTTCTCTGCCGTCTGTGGAGACTCACGGACGGCAGCTTGAGAACAGAGGCGACATGGCCTCTGAGGCTGTGTGGTCCTTCCTCCGTGTTGTGGCCCAGAGCCCCCTCCTCCCCAGAATGTTGCCCAGGCCCCCTTGTCTCACTGCTGCACTCGGTCATTCTCTAGGACATTTTGAAACAAGCAACTGAAGACAGGCTCACCAGCGCCAAGGAGCTGCCCTACTTTGAGGGGGACTTCTGGCCTAACGTGCTGGAGGAGAGCATTAAGGAGCTGGAGCAGGAGGAGGAGGAGAGGAAGAAGGAAGAGAGCACCGCGGCCAGTGAGACCACGGAGGTAATGCCGGGCCGCAGGCTGGGTCTGTGCTTCAGCGGCCGGGTCCTCAGGAGGGGGCCTGCCTCGCCCGCGGTGGTGTTTCTGCACAGCCTCACCATGTGATCACCCACCGCGGGGCTGGCCGGGGCCTGGGCCGCAGCCCAGCCACGGTGCCCAGCTCCATGGAGACGCATGACCTCCTAGGTGGACAGGGGCCCTCGCTCTGGCTTCTCTGGGCAGGACGGCCAGGTCTGAAACATGGAAAGATGAGAGGAAGGCATCCTGCAGGGAGCCCGGGAGAGACCGGCGGAGGTGCAGACGGGAGTTGTGGTCAGGAAGCAGTCCGTTCACTTTAACACTGACTTGAGGAGGAGCCTCTTATTTGCAGCCTCATTCACTTGCTCTGTTATAAACCGCCCCTTGCTCTCCACTGGGCACTTGTGCATTTGTGCCCTCGCTCAGGTCACTCTAAGCACCCACCGTGTGCAGGCACCATCCTGAGGGCTACAGTGGGAACTAGTGAGAAGCAAGAGAACAGGCGCATCGTGGTGCACCTGAGGTGGTGGAGGGGACACAGGGAAGGTGGATGCGGGCTTTCAGGGGGCCTCGTCTGGGGAGGTGGTGCGTGAGCAGAGACTGGGGAAAGGAGCCCAGGACATCCAGGGGAAGGGCCTCTAGCAGGGAAAGGAAGGTGTCAGAGTCCGAGCCGGGAGCACGTGTGTTGTGTTTCAGATGCTCAAGTAAGAGCTGATGGTGGTTTAGTTGGACTTGAAGCCGTCAGCAGTGAGAAGTGTAGAAGACTAACAACCCTAAGTTCAGGGCGCGTGAGGACAGTTCTGTTTGAAGGCCACCTGCTAGGTCTGGGCCTCAGCTGAGTCGGTGTTGCGGCCTCTCTGAGGGGAGGTGGACAGGGAGTACTCCTGGGGGACGACCATGAACTGGCTGTGGACCCCCTCATCTCGAGAAGCTTCTGATTGCTGATTTCGCGGCTCTGGGGCCCTGGGGCCTAGGGCAGCCTGAGGAGTTGCATCTGGAGCCCCAGGCTGGGGATTCGTGTTTGCTGGCTGCTTCTGGCCGCCTTGTGTGCTTTAGGGCGTGTTCTCTTTGGAACACAGCCACCCCAGCCCCTTCCAGAATGGAGAATGCCTGGGTGAGGATGTGATGAGCTCTCAGGTCACAGGTGGGCCCCAAGGAGCTGTGCTCATCGTCCTCGGCCTGCCAAAATTTTGCCGGGCCTCCCTGGAGGCAGAACCCATGGGCCTGGAAGATCGGGTGATTTAGGGCTGGAGGTGCTGGGAGGCTGAGCTGGTCACCACCATGCCCACTGGGTCCACATCCACCCACGTCACCTTCCTCTCAGGACTTACTCTGAAGGCAGCAGTGCTCGTGGCCTGTGAGCAGGCAGGTTGCAGTCCACTTGGCGGTCACCTGCCTCAGCCTGGCTCCCTGGAGCCCCTCCGGCCAAGAGCTGGCAGCCTGGTGCCTGCCGAGCATGGAGCAAGGGGCAGGGTGGGGCTGACAGCCATGCGTCTTGTTGCAGGGCAGCCAGGGCGACAGCAAGAACGCCAAGAAAAAGAACAACAAGAAAACCAACAAGAATAAAAGCAGCATCAGCCGCGCCAACAAGAAGAAGCCCAGCATGCCCAATGTGTCCAACGACCTGTCCCAGAAACTCTATGCCACCATGGAGAAGCACAAAGAGGTGGGGGCCAGCAGGGAGGGGCGGCTGGGCACCGAGCGGGGAGCCCCTGCCAGGCAACACCAGGTGCTGCTCCCAGCCGCGCTCAGCCCCGGCGACGGCAGGAGGCGGGCTCGGCCCTTCCCTTCACAGGGCTGACAGGGCTCTTCCCCGCACCCCCAGGTCTTCTTTGTGATCCACCTCCACGCTGGGCCCGTCATCAACACGCTGCCCCCCATCGTCGACCCCGACCCCCTGCTCAGCTGTGACCTCATGGATGGGCGGGATGCCTTCCTCACGCTGGCCCGGGACAAGCACTGGGAGTTTTCCTCCTTGCGGCGCTCCAAGTGGTCCACGCTGTGCATGCTGGTGGAGCTGCACACCCAGGGTCAGGACCGCTTCGTCTACACCTGCAACGAGTGCAAGCACCACGTGGAGACACGCTGGCACTGCACCGTGTGCGAGGTAAGTGCTCCCGGGCTGCGTGTGTGCTGCATGGGACTCGTCATCGACTTTTTCCAGGGAGAGAAGGGATCAGATGAAGAAGGCTTATCTGTGCACCAGTCCGTTGTTGGTTTTGAGATTGTTTTGGATTTACACGAGAGGCCTGGATGTGGAGGGGTTCCTGCCGTGTGCCCGTGCCAGGGTCCCCTCAGGGTTCGGCCTGGGACCTAGTCCAGGCCACAACGTCCTGGGGTGGGGGTCAGTCGGTGAGCTTCCCTCAGAGACTGTGTTTGTGCCGACCTTTCCAGGGTGAGGAGACGCTCACAGGCCACCACATTATTTTATTCTCCATTTCATTAGCACCAGCCCGGTGTCTCAGACATAAGCAGGCCTCTTGGCACAGGGCGGGGACCCAGACGGGAGAGCACAGCGGGTCCTGGTTACACTTGCGGTGCCCCCAGCTCTGCCCTTGCCAGGAGGCCGAGGATGCCGGGAGCCTTATCCTTGTGGAGGCCTCAGCGCCAGTGCCCCTGAGCTGCCCCACAGAGCTCTGGGGACACCTCAGGGACACTCGGGGAGTCCCCCACAGTGTGGGCCAGTAGCTCTGGAGGGGCACAGGGACCGCCAGAAGAGAGAGTGGCCGGGGCAGTGGCCCCGGAGCTTTCTGGGGTACAGGTGTTCCCGGGAGGGAGGCTTTGGGGAGCAGACGTGTTCGGCATCTTTGAGCCTCTCATTGAGGGACTGAGTGCAGGGGCTGCTGGTTGCAGCTGCGTGCTGACTCGTCCCCTGTCCTCGCCCGCAGGACTATGACCTCTGCATCAACTGCTACAACACGAAGAGCCACACCCACAAGATGGTGAAGTGGGGGCTGGGCCTGGACGACGAGGGCGGCAGCCAAGGCGAGCCGCAGTCCAAGAGCCCCCAGGAGTCGCGGCGCCTGAGCATCCAGCGCTGCATCCAGTCGCTGGTGCACGCCTGCCAGTGCCGCAACGCCAACTGCTCACTGCCGTCCTGCCAGAAGATGAAGCGGGTGGTGCAGCACACCAAGGGCTGCAAGCGCAAGACCAACGGTGGCTGCCCGGTGTGCAAGCAGCTCATCGCCCTCTGCTGCTACCACGCCAAACACTGCCAAGAAAACAAGTGCCCCGTGCCCTTCTGCCTCAACATCAAACACAAGCTCCGCCAGCAGCAGATCCAGCACCGCCTGCAGCAGGCCCAGCTCATGCGCCGGCGGATGGCCACCATGAACACCCGCAACGTGCCTCAGCAGAGCCTGCCTTCCCCTACCTCAGCGCCGCCCGGGACCCCCACGCAGCAGCCCAGCACGCCCCAGACGCCGCAGCCCCCCACCCAGCCCCAGCCCTCGCCTGTGAGCATGTCACCAGCCGGCTTCCCCAGCGTGACCCGGACTCAGCCACCCACGACGGTGTCCACCGGGAAGCCCACCAACCAGGTGCCAGCCCCGCCGCCCCCCGCCCAGCCCCCACCCGCGGCGGTGGAGGCAGCCCGGCAGATCGAGCGGGAGGCCCAGCAGCAGCAGCACCTGTACCGAGTGAACATCAACAACGGCATGCCCCCGGGGCGCACGGGCATGGTGACCCCGGTGAGCCAGATGGCCCCCGTGGGCCTGAACGTGCCCCGGCCCGGCCAGGTCAGCGGGCCCGTCGTGCCCACCCTACCAGCCGGGCAGTGGCAGCAGGCGCCCATCCCCCAGCAGCAGGCGATGCCGGGCATGCCCCGACCCGTGATGTCCATGCAGGCCCAGCCGGCCGTGGCCGGGCCCCGGATGTCCGGCGTGCAGCCGCCCCGGAGCATCTCACCCGGCGCCCTCCAGGACCTGCTGCGGACCCTGAAGTCACCCAGCTCCCCGCAGCAGCAGCAGCAGGTGCTCAACATCCTCAAGTCCAACCCTCAGCTGATGGCAGCTTTCATCAAACAGCGCACGGCCAAGTACGTGGCCAGCCAGCCCGGCCTGCAGCCACAGCCTGGCCTCCAGGCCCAGCCCGGCCTGCACCAGCAGCCCGGCCTGCAGAACCTGAACGCCATGCAAGCCAGCGGGCCACGGCCTGGCGTGCCTCCGCAGCAGCAGGCCATGGGCGGCCTGAACCCCCAGGGCCAGGCCCTGAACATCATGAACGCAGGCCACAACCCCAGCATGGCAAGTATGAACCCGCAGTATCGAGAGATGCTGAGGAGGCAGCTCCTGCAGCAGCAGCAGCAGCAACAACAGCAGCAGCAGCAGCAGCAGCAGGGCGGCGCTGGCATGGCCGGGGGCATGGCAGGGCACGGCCAGTTCCAACAGCCCCCTGGCCCCGCGGGCTACCCCCCCACCATGCCGCAGCAGCGGATGCAGCAGCACCTCCCCATGCAGGGCAGCGCCATGGGCCCGATGGCGGCTCAGATGGGGCAGCTCGGCCAGATGGGGCAGCCTGGGCTGGGCGCAGACAGCACCCCCAACATCCAGCAGGCCCTGCAGCAGCGGATTCTGCAGCAGCAGCAGATGAAGCAGCAGATGGGGTCCCCGGGCCAGCCGAACCCCATGAGCCCCCAGCAGCACATGCTCTCAGGACAGCCTCAGGCCTCGCACCTCCCTGGCCAGCAGATGGCCACGTCCCTCAGTAGCCAGGTGCGGTCTCCGGCCCCTGTCCAGTCTCCGCGGCCCCAGTCCCAGCCTCCACATTCCAGCCCGTCACCACGGATACAGCCCCAACCTTCACCGCACCACGTCTCGCCCCAGACTGGTTCCCCCCACCCAGGACTCGCAGTCACCATGGCCAGCTCCATAGATCAGGGACACTTGGGGAACCCCGAACAGAGTGCAATGCTCCCGCAGCTGAACACCCCTAACCGGAGTGCGTTGTCCAGTGAGCTGTCCCTGGTCGGCGACACCACGGGAGACACCCTAGAAAAGTTTGTGGAGGGTTTGTAGCATTGTGAGAGCATCACTTCCCCCCCCCTTTCATGTTCTTGGACCTTTTGTACTGAAATCCAGGCATCTGGGCTCTTTTTATTCCTAGATGGAACTGCTACTTCCAAGCCATGGAAGGGTAGATTGCTGTTTAAAGAAACAATACAAAGAATATATTTTTTTGTTAAAAACCAGTTGATTTAAATATCTGGTCTCTCTCTCTCTTCTCTCTTTTTGTTTTTGTTTTTTCGTTTTTGTTTTTTGTTTTTGGGGGGAGGAGGGTTTTGTTTGGATTCTTTTGTCGTCATTGCTGGTGACTCATGCCTTTTTTTAACGGGAAAAACAAGTTCATTATATTCATATTTTTTATTTGTATTTTCAAGACTTTAAACATTTATGTTTAAAAGTGAGAAGAAAAAAATAATATTCAGAAACTGATTCCTGAAATAATGCAAGCTTATAATGTATCCCGGTAACTTTCAGACGTTGCGGGAAGATTTTTTCTATAGTGAACTCTGTGGGCGTCTCCAAGTATTATCCTGGACGCTAGGGATTGGCTCCTGCGTGCACACACGTACACACCCACACACGTCTATCTATACATACTGGCTTAAGCCAAACTCTTGTCTTGCAGATGTAGAAATTGTTGCTTTGTTTCTCTGATAAAACTGGTTTTAGACAAAAAATAGGGATGATCACTCTCTTAGACCATGCTAATGTTAATAGAGAAGAAGCATTCTTTTCTTTCTTCTATGTGAAACTTGAAATGAGGAAAAGCAATTCTCGTGTAAATCATGCAAGCGCTATAATTACTATAAATAAGAAAATTCAAGAAGATCCAATCACTGTATAGAATGGTAAAGCACCAACTCATTTCTTATATCATATTGTTAAATAAACTGTGTGCAACAGACAAAAAGAAGGGTGGTCCTTGAATTCATGTACATGGTATTAACACTTCGTGTTCGGGGTCTTTTGTTATGAAAATGCTGTTTTCAACATTGTATTTGGACTATGCATGTGTTTTTTTTTCCCCCCATTGTATATAAAGTACCGCTTAAAATTGATATAAATTACTGAAGTTTTTAACATGTATTCTGTTCTCTAAGATTCCTGTAAGAATGTTTAAGGTTTTTATTTATTTATATATATTTTTGGAGTCTGTTCTTTGTAAGACATGGTTCTGTTTGCTCACGGAGGAGAGGCGGGGGCTGTGGTCCTGCCGGCTGTTGGGGGTCAGCTGGGCTCGGCCGGGGCCGCGCAGGTCCTGCTTGGCTGCCAGCAGAAGAGCCCCAGCCAGAGCCGGGCGCGCCAGTGGGCCTGAAGCAGCACTTTGTCTCCCGTCCACTCCCCGTCCCAGCCACCCCCACCCCCACCGCACCCCAGTTCCTGCCTGCCAGTCCCAGAGCTCCTGCAGAGGGTGTCCTGGGGACTGGAGGGAGTCCGCGGCCTGCCCCTCACCCTGGCTCAGCAAGGGAGGACGCCATCACGGACCCCCGGGCTGGGCTGGGCAGACGCGGCGCCGGCCTGCCCCTGCCCACCTGAGGGGCTGCTCTGGGGGCCGCCGGGGGCACGGTGCAGAGCACTGACTGCCAGTCCCGCCGTGATGAGAAGAGGCCTCCAGCTTTCAGCGACGCTTGCACTTGGCCACCACCCAGTCCTTTTCCTATCTCTGCTCCGGTTCCAGGGGTCCTTACTGAGGGGGTGACATGCTGTAGAAATGATGTCTCAGAAGAGGACCACCAGCAGGAGAGCTGAAGTTCCTTCCCTGGTCTGCATAGTTCCTCCAGGGCACAGGCCAGTAGAGTCCTGCCTCCCATTCCCTCAGCCCCCAACTGCGGGGGTCTAGGTCTAGGGTTGTGATGTTCAACTTGGAAATCATGGCCCAAATAGCTCTCCTTTTGGCCTTGAATGCACAGAAATATTTCCAAAATAATGTGAGTTGAGAGTGTAAATTTGAGGAAACTTAAGAAATGAGTTGTGGCACAGAGCTTTGAATCGTTCTAATATTGTAGATCTAGTCAGGTAAGCCTTCAGACTACCATCTTCGCCACCATCCAGCGCCACCTATCGCCAGAGAAGCAAGGCCAGACCCAAGGCCACGTGCCATCCCTGCTCCAGCCCCTCTCCCTGGTTGCCTTCTGCAGCGATGAGAGCGCCCTAGGCTGTCTGTGTTCACACAAGAAGTGTGGGCCTTCTGGGCCCTGGAGAAGCAGCTTCAGGCCCACACTCCAGATGCCCAGCCCTTTAACCTGGCCAGTGGGGAGTCTCTTTTAGGTCATCCTAGAGTCCAAAGCTCTGTACCAACCTCATCCTCTTGGAAGTCCCATGCAATCTTGTTGCCAAAGGATGCGTCCGAGGGTGTGGTCTGGATGCTAACCCGGCACTTGGCGCAAGGAAGTTTCTGTGTGAGCCGGGAAGCCCTGACACGGTATCTCACGTGCTGTCTACTTAAAAGAAGATAAAAGCCCTATATTTGTGATCAAAAAGAGGAAACTTGAAATGTGCTGGTGTTTATAATGAAAGCTGGTAAAACTGCTTGGATTCAAAGATGGTTCCAGTTGGCTAATGACCCTGAGAATTAGCTTAGCAGCCACTCATAAGATATAGGGGTTCAGTTGATTTTGTCTAGTCATGTGTTTATGTTTTTGAGAATTGAGCATGTTAAAAACAGGAGTTGGCTGCAATGTCTGGGTAACAAAAGGTGAAAAGCCGCCTAATATCTCTGGCTGAAGACATGTAACTTTCTTTTGATTGCCATTAAGTGGAACCAAAAATTTTATTTGAGCCAAAATATGCTTTTAGAACTACATGAGAAAATAAGCTAGTTTTGGCAATTACCTGGTCAGTGGTTAGGGCTCCCATGTCCACTGCAGGGGGCACACATTTGATCCCTGGTTAGGGAACTAAGAAACTGTAAGCTGTGCAGCGTGGCCAAAGAAAGCAAAACTGAGTGTAGGGGGCAGCCAGGAAGCCCCTGACCCAAGGCCAGTGTTGGGAAGTAGACGTTGTGTGTATGTGTGGGAGCGGGTGGGGCTGGGGTCAGCGTCTGCCTGGGATCACGAAGCCACACTGTTACTCAAGTCAAGAGCATGGGAACCGGTCAGTCGTTAAGATACTAACGTGAGTGTAGCACCCAGGCTGACACAGACAAGGCTGAGAAACTTTGACAAGGAGCTGGTGGTGCCTTCAAGGAGCGCTCGCCTCTATATAGAGGACGGACTTGGATCCGGTGACTCTATTGTGACTGAAATTACTTCACTAAACTGAAGGATTCAAAGGGCACTGAGAACACCCCGAGGAAACTGTGCAGGTGTCAGGGGATCAGGAAGAGACCTCGGGGCAGGAGTTCCCTTGGCTGTGAGCAAGCCCTTCTGCCTTCCCAGCCTTGTGAAAGGTAGCAACACTAGGTAACAAGTGCTGTTAGATGTGTGTCCACCCCTCTGTAAGATGGGAGAACAGAGGCAGCATCTGGCCTGAATTCATGAGCACCCAGGGCGGACATGAGCCCCAGTCAGACTCACACCTTGTGCTGGAAGGAGTTTTCCTCCAGCCTTGAGAGTCGTCCCATGACCCCGCCCCTCCTGTTCCACAGGTTCACTGTGAACCCACTCGGGTACCCAGGCGAAACGGGCACTGCGGTACAGCGCAGCCTCTTGAACATCACTGACGGTGGTAGGTGCTCACAGGTCCTCACAAAGGACCATGTGGCTACTTTGGCACCAGAGAAGAAATGATGACAGGGTCGGTCAATGGTAGTGCCACAGCTTCCAGCTCCCGGTGTGGATGACCCCCAACCCACCCCCACCTGATGCCTTGAGAGCGATTAGGTGTGGAAAGGGGTTTAATGTCTGATCATGGGTCCCCATGGCTTGTAAACTTTTTATATTGGTGATATATAAGCAGATCGGTGATATGGATCCAATAAAGGATCCTCGAGGAAGGCGGTGATATTTAGGGAATGTTGCAAGTGCGTTGAGGGCCCTGCGTCCCACAAGTCATTCAGGAAACTGTCCAGAGAGGATACTCCCGGAAAGGATGGCAAGGGGCCTGTGGGGTCCTTTCTGAGCCCACTCAGGCTCCTCTCTGGGGCCACAGAAGACTAGGGGTGAGGCCACAGAAGAGGGCTGCCTCATGCCACTGCACGGAGAAGGAGAGTCCTGGGGACCAGATGCCAGCACTGCAGCTGTGCTCCCAAAGCCAAGAGATGTAGAGAAAAGAGCAGGGGGGCCCGGGAGGCCACTCAGGAGGCACTCAGAGCTGACAGGAGCTCAGCCGCCAGAAACGGGATCACTCTTGAGAGTGAGGTCTCCACCCTCAAGAACACAGGGGACTCTTGGGTTCCTGTGGGGCCGCTTCTCACTGTTCCCCGCCCTCCAGATATTTGAGTTCTGAGCTGTGGTTTCCTGGGCGAGGAGGAGGGGGTCCTCATGTGGGAAGCGGGCCGTGGGTGGCATCGAGCCGCAGCCCCTTTCCCCCAGGAATGAGCGTGCCTGCTGCCTCCAGCTGATGTTCAGAGAAGCACCGGTCTGTCCACTCAGGAAATGTTTATTGATTGGCTCCTGAGCAGCGACAAGTGAGGCAAGGCTCAAAGACGGGTCCAGTTGGTCTCCGTCAGGTCGAGGATCGCAGGCTGTTCCACTGTTGAGGAAGCACGGGATCCTCTATTGCTGTGTGTCCCGAGGGACAGTGCTTCCTTCTCAAGCTTAACGTGCGTGCAGATAGATTATCCGGATCTTGCTAGCATCTTGATTCTTACTGGTGGATGGGAGTGTATGTCAGAACTTCCTTCTTGTCTGAATAATATTCCACTGTACGTATAGAGCATGTTTTGTTTACCCATTCATCCATCAATGGACACTTGGGTTGCTCTCACCTTCTGGCTCTTGTATTGAATAAAAATGCAGTGGGTATTTTTCATGGCCCTCAGCTTACCTCTAGGGGAAGGCAGTGACTTCTGCAAAAGGAATGAGCAGCCTCACAGTGGCCACAATGACGGAGAGAGATTGAGGGATCTCTGCCTACCACTCCCTCCATTTCTCTTTCTGCTCTCCCCAAGCGACTCCCCACCAGTCTCCATCAATTCAGCTCAAGTACTTCTGCTTCTAGTCATTCTTTTCCTTCTTCCATTTTTCTTATTCGTGTAGGGCCTGAAACCTGATCATGACCTCCTCAAGACTGGCTTGGATCCCTGGGCACTTAAAAAACCACAGTTCCCTGCGTTACCAGGGAACTCAGTATCACAAAGATCTGTGACTGAGGGTATGTCTTTGAAGACCACAGGCCAAGAGAGGACAGAGGGCCCTGGTAGGTGTGTCTGGAACCCAATAACTTTGCCCTGGGTCCTGCCTGTCTTGGCAGAGGCCGCCCGCCCGCCCCCCCCC
>SJYX01020995.1:93004-154047 GCA_006410675.1 Oreotragus oreotragus | reverse complement strand
CCGCCGGCGCGGGCGCCGGACGGGCAGCCGGGCGCGCGCTGTGACGTCACCACGCCGCGCCCGGAGAAAGCCCCCCCCCTCCCCCGCCCCCGGCGCGCGTGCCTGCCCGGGACGCCGGAGGAAAGATATGGCTCGTGGGCTGCGGACGCTGCTGCTGTGGGGTCGCCGCCTGCAGGCGCCGGCGCTGGCGGCTGCCTGCGGAGGTGAGGGCGACCGGACAAGAGTGGGTGGGAGGTGAGCGAGGCCGGGGACGCGCGGAGCCTCCAGGTGCCCACAGCCCCTATTCTGTGTGGGACGCGCGGTGGCGGCTCTCTCTCCCGCGGCTCGGCAGGTTCTGTGAGGATTATGCTCCCAGCACACGGCGAACGCTGAGCGCTCGGTGCGTCCTGGGGGCACCTGACTCGGTCCGAGCTGCGGGTTTCTCCGAAGGTGAAGGGGTTGAGCCCGGGCCCGCGTGACTGCCTGCAGTAGAGGCTGCTCCCTAGCGAGCTGGTCAGGCCGGGTTGAGGCGAAGGGGCTGCCGGCAGTTTCGGGGAGTTGAAACCAAAGGGCGCGTGTGCGCTGGCAGCGGGCTTCACCCCTTGGCTGCGCTCGGTTCCTCCCCTCCCCCAAGTGGAATGGCCCCTTGTCCCATCGACAGACCTGAGGGCCCGCTCGGCCCGGCGCGCGGCGGCGAACCAGAAAACCGGCCCCGGGCCCTCGCGCAGCCCCGGACTCTGGGTTGTTGACCTCCGTAACCCAGGGCTTGAAATTGGGAGGTGCTCAAATCAATGCTGGAAAAAAACCCATGACCGCAGTCCCTTCTCTCACTCCCCACTCGAAAGTCACGGCGGGTGAACGTCTTGGCTTCCTGGTTCTGCACACTCAGTTACACACATATAAATTCAACTAACGATTTTTACGTAAACTTGCCTAAACCGTTTATGCTTTGTGCTAACAGATTTTTTTTTTCAGGCTCCAGGATGGCTTACATATGTTTTCTGTTTGTTATTGTATCAGTTTACGACTTTACAAGGCCGCGTAGTTTTCTGTGTTACAGACGACGTATCATCGTTTACTTAACGTTGTGCTGTTGGCGGACGTTATAAAGATGATTTCTGAGGGTTTGGTTTGATTGGCGGGTTTTGGGTTGTTTTGGTGTTTTTTTTTTGTTTGTTTGTTTTTGCTCTGGTCATTACAGTGCTGTTTAGAATGGGCGAGTGACCATGCATGGCATTTATTTAGAATTTTAGAATTGATGGTTCACAGCGTGTGCATATTTAAAATGTTACCTGATATTGCCAAATTACTGTCCAAAAAGGCTTAAGCAATTTATATTCCCATTAGCTGGGAACGAAACCACCTGTAGCAAAGCATCTTCTCCAACACTGAGTATTAGCTCTTTTCCAAACTTGTATTATTTATTGTTTAACATATTTGCATGGGTAACAGAGTGTTTTCATCTGTTTTACAGCTTTTTCTGTTACCTGAGTTTAAAATGTTGCAGTCTCTTTTTTTTAAACAATGATTTTTAAAAATATCATACATTAACAGATAAGACAGCTGTAGTTTTTATTACTGTTACTTGTATCCAACATCTTCCTTCCTTTGGGATTTATTTCCTGTTTTACCAGAGTATACCCTTGTGTTAGTTTTGCAGAAAAAGACAATGGTTTGTATATGTTTTAAGCCCCACCGTGTCCAAAGTTATTTTTATTTTGCCCTCATAGTTTGGATGGGTATTGCATTCCAGGTCAAAATAATTTCCTTCAAAGACTGATAGTTCTCTATTGTCTTCTAGCATCAGTCATGTCAGTTTGATTCTTGTGTTTTTTGGTAGCTGACTTGTCTCTCCACCCCGCTCCCCCTGGGAGAGAAAGAAAGGGATTTTCTTTTCTTTTTACTCCTCATGTTCTAAGATGTTCTGATCATGTGTGTTTATGATTCGTTCTTTGTACCATTCTTTTTTTTAAATTTATTATTTATTTACTTAGGTTGCGCTGTCTTTATTGCTGCGGGCAGGCTTTCTGGAGTTGCGGTGAGCAAGGACTTCTCACTGTGGTGGCTTCTCTTGTGGAGGTTTTAAGCGTGCAGGTTCAGGAGTTGTGGTGCAGGGGTTTAGTTGCTCCGTGGCATGTGGAATTTTCCTGGACAGGAATCGAACCCGTGTCCCCTTCATTGGCAGGTGGATTCTTAACCACTGGACCGCCAGGAAGTCCTGTATCATTCTTACTCTTTTGGTTCTCATTGCAAAAACAAGACTGTGAGGCAGCCACAGTAAGAACGGTTGGTGCTTAAGTTAACTTTTCTTTTCTCTACCATTTGGAGCCTTGGCTGGCATTGGCATTTTTCTTCACAAGAGTTCAGGCAGACTTCTGGAGTTCCAGGCTGTTTTCAGGATGTAGGGAGTCACTTGCCAGTCAAATTTCCCTCTCTCAGTAAAGCAGCTGTGTGTGTGGCTAACTTAACATGATGATAAAGGTTTGGATGGTTAAATGCTTAAACTCTGAATGGCAGTACCATCTGTATAGGGTGCTGGGGCTTAGGGCCAGCACCAGAGAAGCCTTATGGACGGAGGAGGGATCTGTGGCCCACTGTCCAGAGGCGCCAGGTGGTCTTTATCCATGGGGCATTTGGTTAGGATGAGGGGCCTAGTGGTCCGTAGTCTGCAAAAGAGCAGACCAACCCAAATGTAATACATGAGCAAAGACCTAATTAGTTTCTGGCGGAGGAATTGATCAGAACTAAGAAGGAAGATCCCCAAGCTTCTTGCTCCTCCTGGGCATACAGCTTCAGGCTGCAGGAGGCGGGAAGTTGGGGGTGGCGAGTAAAACACTGAAGGAAAAATGAACAGTTCTCACGCCCCACTGTCAAAATACCAGGTTGTAATAGGACAGAAGAGGGACTGTTTCAGAGACCATTGGTGCTCCTCTAAAACCAGGATACCAGCTCAGGATCAGTGAAAATGTGTCCGCTTCACTCAAGTGAGATGCTCAAGTTCAAAGCCAGAGGGTTTTCCTCTCCTGCATTCTTGGTACCTTCAGTGTAGCAGCTAGATTTTTTTTCCTTTCTTTTTGAAAAATTTATTTATTTTGACTGCACTGGGTCTTCATTGTGGCACGTGGACTTAATTGCAGCATGTGACATTCCCCAACCTCGGGAAGTCCCCAACTCCCTGCATTGGAGTGCGAAGTCTTAGCCGCTGGACCTCCTGGGAAGTCCCCTAAAATTTTTCTCAAACACCCTCTAATCAGTCTTGATACAGAACGCTAGCGTTTTGCTAGGAAGCTGCTGTTTGCTTAGTCCACACAGAGATTTACCTGTAGTTATGTAGCATTTAGTAAAGGTAGATTTCCGAATGTTTCTGCTATTGCTGGTTATATCTGCTAAAGCCACTAGAAATTAAAGGTGATGAAAGTTGTAGCTTGGAGAGCCAGTGTCTACTTGGGCACATTATTTCCACCTGATTTTTGTTGCTCAGAGATCAGGTAAATTAAATATAGGAGTACCTGAGTCATGGGTGTAACCGATTTTGAAAGAATGGCTGTTATTTAACAGCTGTACAATCAAGAAACCTGATTAGGATATTAGGAATTAATTTTGAGATAGCCAAAATGAATACCATATTTGAAAGGAACAAGCTGTGGCAAAGAAGGTGGCGCAGTGGTAAGGAAGTCACCTTCCGATGCAGGAGAAGCAGACCTGGGTTCGATCCCTGGGTCAGGAAGATCCCCTGCAGTAGAAAATGGCAACCCACTCCAGTATTCTTGTCGTGGAGAATCCCATGGACAAGAGGAACCTGGCGAGCAGGCTGCAGTCCATGGGGTCAAAAAGAGTTGTGCATGACTACATGCACGCGTGCACACACATACAGCAATACTGTGGAGGACAGATTAGTTGGTGCGGGTCTTCCTAAAGAGCCGGGATAGGGAGATAGCAGACGTGTGCTGGGAAGGTGGAGTGAGCAAAGCTTGTCCTGTGGTCCTTCTGAAGTTTGCACACACCGACATCCCAGCATTTGCAGGGAGTGGAATCCTGGGGGGCTTTTCCATGAAACTTACTTGTAGAGTAGTAAAACATTTCATTTCAACCTTTGTGATGAGAAGTCTTTCTAAAAGACTTAATCACAGATGCAGCCTAACAGAATCTTTCTTTGATATTTTCAGGGTCATTGTGAATGTTAATTTAGGGTCCTCTGTTGTAACACACAGACCCCTGCAGGACCACTGGGCTGTGACATCTCTGTCTAAAAGGTCCCACACTGAAACTGCGTCCTGAGTGTTTCTGTTTTTAGCCTCTGTTACTTATTTGAACTTGCCAGGCCTCTGGAGCTGTGTTCCCTGCTACTCTCCGTTTTCAGGTGAGGGTTGGAAAGCTAGATCAAAAATTTGTCAGCAAAAATTTTTTTTTAAAGGAGAGGAGAGTTCTAGGCAGGAACAGGATATTCTTGTTTAACTGAAGCTCAGCATGTGGATTTTATGTGTTGTATTTTGGCTGTTCAGAAATGCCCTTCCCTTTTGGTTTTGTTATGTTTCTTTGTATTCAGGACTCGATGTTTCTTGATAGCGTCAGTATTGCTTCGTAGTGAATGATTAGAACAGGTCATGAAACAGTAAGAAGTAGTGAAAATGTTCAGGAGTGCTAGAGATAAGAACTAGAAAATTAAAGGAATGAAATCTTTATTCAATATATACATAGAAAGTGAAGAGATTTCTGTCTAGAACATTGATACACTTTAAACAGGACTTACCTCAAGTGGTTACAGAACTTAAGAAACAAAATTCAGTTGTGAATAGCTAACCTGCGATATCTGGTGAAATTTGAGAGATAATGGACCCATCCAAACCAGCTTACTTTTCTGAAAAGCAGAGAATTTCATGGTTACAAACATAGAGCATAAAACTGTGGTAAAATAGTTGGCGGTGTTATGGGAAAAAAGCCTGAGGCTGCATTCCAAAGAACTTCGTTTTTCCAGTATTGTATTTTCCCTTTTTGAGAGAGGATTAATTCTCCTTTTCATTGATCTGGAAGTACCTTTAGTTTGCAGAATTTAAAACTTTACAAGTAAATTCGTTCATTTTTCTTTTTATAGACTCTGAAGCTTTAACTTAGAAATGTTAGATTGATATTAGATGAGTGGATTTCAAACATTTTTGTCACGTTTTCCCAGCAAGAAATGCATTCATATCATGACCTACTGTACAAGTATGCATATACTGTACAAATACAGGTACATACTTAGCTGAAAGAGTTTTGTAAATACTTAACCGTATTATGCTATGTGTTCTTTTTAAAAATTTTTTATTATAGTTTCATTTGTTTATTTATTGGCTGTGGTGGGTCTTCACTGCTCTGCGGGCTTTTTTCTCGTTGCAGCGGGTGGGGGCTGCTCTCCAGTTGGGGTGCGCAGATTGCTCACCGCAGTGGCTTCCCCTTGCTGCAGAGCGCAGGCTCTCGGGCAAGCGGGCTTCAGTAGTTGTGGCTCACCAGCTTACTTGCTCTGAGGCAGGGGGATCTTCCCATATCAGGGATCGAACCTGTGTCTCATTCATTGGCAGGCAGATTCTTTACCACTGAGGCACCAGGGAAGCCCTATGCATTCTTTTACTTTCTGTTTCATTAAACAAACAAAAATTCTGACCTTGCTCACTGAATTGGCTTCATAACCAGCAACCTTGACCTGCATTCTGAGAAACACTGTGTCCTGTGGCTGTACCTTCCGAGGAAATGACCCCGTGTTTATCCGGGGCCTGCGACCTCAGACCGTTAACGGCCATTGCAGTGTGTGCCGGCAGTGTGGCAGCATCAGTTCTGAACACACCCCCGCAGTGCCTGCAGTGGGCCTAGGGCTGCCCGGGTGCTGTGGGCACCCAGGAGACAAGATGGGCGTAGTCTTGGCCTCTGCAGCGCTGCCATGGAGTGGGGTCAGCGCAGACGGGAGTGCGCGGTGGGGCCGCCGTGCGACAAGCCCTGTGAAGAGACCGGAGTGGGAAGGGGATCCCAGTAGAAGGGGCGGTTGCGGGGGGCCTCACGAGCAGGGTGGCATGTAAGCAAAGCCTGGGAGGAGGTGAATGTGTCTGGGGAAGGACATTCCAAGCAGAGGGAGCAATCAAGGCCAGGGCCCTGAGACAGGACTGGGCTGGCGATCCGGGGGGCAGCCGGGTGGCCAGGGCCGTGCTAGGGGACTCTTAGCGAGGGGGTTAGCGTCTCGCCGTTTTCCTCAACTGCACAGGGGAGATGCAGGCAGTTGGTAAGAGGAGATATGGAGTTAGAGTTCAAGCTAACATCATAGCAGTTTCCTGAGAAGACTGCTTTCTGTTTTTATTAGTGAGAAGATAGTGATGTTTTCTATAACAGCCTGGAACAATGAAAAATCTTCCATCTGGACTCTCAGCTCACTGCCCAGTGGTTTGGAAAAAAGTCTCTGTGGCAAAGGGGTGTCCACACCCCGCTTCCCTCAGGAAAGAAGAGGGGCTGCCCCAGGCAGGACTCTGTGCACTCAGCCCCTCCCACTTTGTGCTTGCTGGGTCTTGATGCCCAGAGCCCTGGGGCCACCATGTGGTGCCCTTTCCTTCACTTCAGTCCGTTCCATTCAGTGCTCAGTTGTGTCTGACTCTGCGACCCCATGGACTGCAGCACACCAGGCCTCCGTGTCCATCAGCAACTCCCGGAGTTTCCTCAAACTCATTTCCATTGAGTCGGTGACGCCATCCAACTGTCTCATCCTCTGTCATCCCCTTCTCCTCCCACCTTCAGTCTTTCCCCGCATCAGGGTCTTTTCCAATAAGTCAGTTCTTCACATCAGGTGGCCAAAGTATTGGAGTTTCAGCTTCAAAATCAGTCCTTCCAATGAACACCCAAGACTGATCTCCTTTAGAATGGACTGATTGGATTTCCTTGCAGTCCAAGGGACTCTCAAGAGTCTTCTCCAACACCACAGTTCAAAAGCATCAATTCTTCTGCGCTCAGCTTTCTTTACAGTCCCAACTCTCACATCCATGCATGACTACTGGAAAAACCATAGCTTTGACTAGACAGGCCTTTGTTGGCTAAGTAATGTCTCTGCTTTTTAATATGGTGTCTAGGTTGGTCATAACTTTTTTTCCAAGGAGCAAGTGTCTTTTAATTTCATGGCTGCAGTCACCATCTGCAGTGATTTTGGAGCCCCCAAAAATAAAGTCTCTCTCTGTTTCCATTGCTTCCCCATCTATTTGCCATGAAGTGATGGGACAGGTGCCATTATCTTAGTTTTCTAAATGTTGAGTTTTAAGCCAGCTTTTTCACTTTCCACTTTCACTTTCATCAAGAGGCTCTTTAGTTCTTCCCTTTCTGTCCTAAAGGTGGTATCATCTGCATATCTGAGGTTATTGATATTTCTCCCAGCAATCTTGATTCTAGCTTGTGCTTCTTCCAGTCCAGCGTTTCTCATGATTACTCTGCATATAAGTTAAATAAGCAGGGTGACAATATACAGTGTTGATGTAGTCCTTTCCTGATTTGGAACCAGTCTGTTGTTCCATGTCCAGTTCTAACTGTTGCTTCTTGACCTGCATACAAATTTCTCAGGACACAGGTCAGGTGGTCTGGTATTCCCGTCTCTTTAAGAATTTTCCACAGTTTGTTGTGATATAGTCAGAGGCTTTAGCATACTCAGTAAAGCAGAAGTAGATGTTTTTCTGGAATTCTTTTGCTTTTTCGATGATCCAGCAGATGTTGGCAATTTGATCTCTGGTTCCACTGCCTTTTCTGAATCCAGCTTGAACATCTGGAAGTTCAAGCTTCACATACTGTTGAAGACTGGCTTGGAGAATTTTGAGCATTACTTTGCTAGCATGTGAGATGAGTGCAATTGTGCAGTAGTTTGAGCATTCTTTGGCATTGCCTTTCTTTGGGATTGGGATGAAAACTGACCTTTTCCAGTCCTGTGGCCACTGCTGAGTTTTCCAATTTGCTGGCATATTGAGTGTAGCACTTTCATAGCATCCTTTTTCAGGATTTGAATTAGCTCAACTGGAATTTCATCACCACCAGCTTTGTTTGTAGTGATGCTTCCTAAGGCCCACTTGACTTCGCATTCCAGGATGTCTGGCTCTAGGTAAGTGATCACACCATCGTGATTATCTGGGTCATGAAGATCTTTTTTGTACAGTTCTTCTATACACCTTCTTCTTGCCACCTCTCCTTAATGCTTCTGTTAAGTCCATACCCTTTCTGTCCTTTGTTGTGCCCATCTTTGCATGAAAATCTCTGATTTTCTTGAAGAGAATGTCTAGTCTTTCCCATTCTGTTGTTTTCCTCTATTTCTTTGCATTGATCGCTGAGGAAGGCTTTCTTTTCTCTCCTTGCTATTCTTTGGAACTCTGCGTTCAAATGGGTATATCTTTCCTTTGCTCCTTTGCCTTTCGCTTCTCTTCTTTTCACAGCTATCTGTAAGGCCTCCCAGACAGCCATTTTGCCTTTTTGCATTTCTTTCCTTCACCTAACCCTCTCCTGATGGACCTTTAAGTTGTTTGCTAGCTTCATCCCTTTTTTTTTAAGTCACTGGCAGCACTGCCGACAGTTTTTTGCCCTTCACCAGTGCTAGCACCGCAGTACTTGATAAATGTTTGTCAGTGTGATAGTGAAAATGCGACTAGTTCTACTTATTCTTTAAAACACCGTCTCGTTTTGGCTGGGCTGCATCCTCCTTGCTGCGTTCAGGCTTTTCCTGAGCTGTGGCGCGGGTTACTCAGGGTTGTGTGCAGGCCTCTCGCTGCGTTGGCTTCTCTTGCGGATCACGGGCTCTAAGGAGCGCAGGCTTCCGCAGTTGCAGCGTGCCAGCTTGGCTGCCCCATGGCGTGTCCCTCCCGGGATCAAACCCGCGTCCCTTGCGTTGGCAGGTGGATTCTTCACCACTGGACCACCAGGGAAGTCTTCTATCTTGTTTGAAAAGGCAGTTTTTTAGGTACGATTGTGGTAATGCATCCTTTTCTATGATCCAAAGCTATTGATGTTTCTCTCTTTTGTGAATTGCCATTCTTCTCTTGCGCTTGGCCTTCTCCTTGTAGATCTGTTAATGCTCTTGTTTATTAAAGAAACTAGCCCTCTGCCATGTGTTTCAGACTTTTTTGTCTCTAATGTGTTTGCCCACTGACTTAAATTTTTTTAAAGTGTGGTTATTGCTAATTGATTTTATTTATTAAAATTTTGTATTTTTTTCTGTTGATATGATTGACATATAATCATATAATTGTTATATTAGTTTTAGTTGTACGACATACTGATTTGATATTTGTATGTACAAAATAATCACCATAATTAGTTAACATCCATCACCTCACACAGTCAAAATTTTTTTTACCCCCTTTTAAGGTCTACTCTGTTGACCTTAATTTTCATGTTGTCCATAAATGTGTGGGCTATGTGTCTTTTTCTTGGGCTGTGTGTCTTATTTAGACAAATTTCCTTACTCTCAGGTCATTAAGGAAAAATCTCGAATGATCAACATCGTTAGTCATTCTGTAGGGAAAGGCAAGTCCCTGCACAGGGAGGTGGCACGTCACACTCACCGTGGTGGCTGTGATAAAAAGCATAGCAGAAATAAGCACTGACAATGATGTGCAGAAATTGGAAACTTTGCCCACTGCTGGCAGGAATATAAAATGTGCAGCACTTTGGAAAACCAACCATCTTGCTGTCCCTCAAATGATTAAACATGGATTACCCTTTGACTGGCAAGTCCACTCCTGGGTTTACACCCAGGAGAATTTAAAAATTGAAACTTGTACACCAGTATTTATAGAAACATTGTTTATAATAGCCAAAAAGTAGAAATGGCACAATTGCTCATCAGCTGAGGTAAACATCGTGTAGCCTATCCATATAACTGATACTGTTCAGCCATAAAAATGAGCAACGTGTGCTATGCCCTGCAGCGTCGTTGAACCTTGAAGATAATCACGTTCAGTGACGGAAGCCACAGACAAAAGACCATGTATGGTATGATTCCATTTATGTGAACTGTCCACAGTAGGCAAATCCATAGAGGTGGAAAGTGGTTGCCAGGAGCTGGGGGCATGGAGAACGGGGAGTGACTGCCGATAGATGTGGAGTTTCTTTCTGGGATGATAATTATGGTGATGATGGTTTTGTAAGTATACTAAAAGTCATTGAATTGTACACTTTAAGTGGGTGGGTAATATCTCAATAAAGTTATTTTGCTTGCACGCATGCTCAGTCGCGTCTGACTCTCTGTGACCGTATGGACTATATCCTGCCAGGCTCCTCTGTCCATGGAAGTTTCCAGGCAAGAATACTGAAAGTGAAGTGAAGTCGCTCAGTCGTGTCCGACTCTTTACGACCCCATGGACTGTAGCCTACCAGGCTTCTCTGTCCATGGGATTTTCCAGGCAAGAATACTGGAGTGGGTTACCATTTCCTTCTCCAGGGGATCTTCCTGACCCATCCGGGTCTCCCGCATTGGAGGCAGGCGCTTTAACCTCTGAGCCACCAGGGAAGCCCAAGAATACTGGAGGGGTTGCCATTTCCTTCTCCAAGGGATCTTCCCGACCCAGGGATTGGCCCGTCTCCTGCATTGGCAGGCAGATTCTTTACCGTTGAGCCTCCCGGGAAGCCCAAAGCTATTTTATTTTATTTTATTATTTTTTTTTTCCAAAGCTATTTTAAATGTTTCTTGTAATTACTTCTAGTACTTTTAGCTTTTATTTTCACTTTTATAGTTCATCTAGAATTTATTCTGATATAATAAGTGAGGGGAGAAATTAATACTGTAGCTTTAATGTGTTTTAACATTTTATAATATTTCCTCATGTTTTTCAAAAATTCTTGGCTGTATGTGCACTTTTATTTTTCCATATGAATTTTAGAATTTGCTTAAATAGTGAAAAAAAATCCTGTTTGATTTTTCAGTGGGATCATGTTTTTAAAAATAGACTAATTTAGAGAATTGGCACCTTTAAATGCTTAATTTTACTATTTAAGGGCATTNAATGTGTTTTAACATTTTATAATATTTCCTCATGTTTTTCAAAAATTCTTGGCTGTATGTGCACTTTTATTTTTCCATATGAATTTTAGAATTTGCTTAAATAGTGAAAAAAAATCCTGTTTGATTTTTCAGTGGGATCATGTTTTTAAAAATAGACTAATTTAGAGAATTGGCACCTTTAAATGCTTAATTTTACTATTTAAGGGCATTTCCCCAAACTTTTTATATCCCTTTATAAATGTGTTTTATGTCTCTAGTAACTTCTTTTTAATGTTTTTTGTGATTGAGTACTTTTTATAAAGAATGTTGTAAATAGGTTATTTTGTAAATAGGTTATTGATACACATAGCACAATTCAAAAGATACAGAGGAGTGTGCAGTGAAAAGTGTATCTCTTCAGCTGCTACCCTCAGCCACCAATTCCCCTCCTGAGAGCAGCCCCCTCAGCCCATTTCTTGGGTGTCCTCACAGAGACACGCTTGGCTTGTGAGAAGAAACATACACACATACATGTATTTAATCACCATGGTAACAAATGTAGCCCACTGTTCTGGACCAGGTGTTTTCTTAGTATATCGACCCATGTTGCCTCATTGTTCTGTGTTTCAGAGTATCCATTATATATATATTATAATGTATTTGCTAATCCTTTACTGATGACACTCTTCCTGGTCATTGGCCCCTGACTCCTGGGAGGACACCTACCCCAGAGTCTCATCATTAATCACCATGGTAACAAATGTAGCCCACTGTTCTGGACCAGGTGTTTTCTTAGTATATCGACCCATGTTGCCTCATTGTTCTGTGTTTCAGAGTATCCATTATATATATATTATAATGTATTTGCTAATCCTTTACTGATGACACTCTTCCTGGTCATTGGCCCCTGACTCCTGGGAGGACACCTACCCCAGAGTCTCATCTGGTATGTCTTTTAGGGACCTTCTCATGACCCCGACATTGACACTTGGTGGGAAGGGGCTACCCCTTTTGTGACAGCTGTATTTTTTTAGTTTACTGTTTTGAGTAATTAAATATTTGATTAGAAAGATACTGCTTGAGAAGTCTTGCTCTCAGTTTTGTCCCCCTTTCCTTCATTTCCCCCTTCATAGGTCATCACAGTTATTAGTTTGTGTATCCTTTGTCTGCCCTGCCAGTGTTAGATGCATAGAGTAGGCTTCCCAGGTAGCACTAGTGGTAAAGAAGCTCCCGCCAGTTCAGGAGACATAAGAGATGCAGTTGGATCCCTGGGTCAGGAAGATTGCTTGGAAAGGCATGGCGACCCACTCCTGTGTTCTTGCTTATGGACAGAGGAGCCTGGTGGGCTACAGTCCTTAGGGTCGCAAAGAGTCAGGCACGACGAAAGCGACTTAGCACACACAGCACATGTGCAGATACACATTTTTCTTCTGCCAGGATATGCACTTCTCCATGTTCTGCTATTCACGTCATAGATACTGGAGAGCATTTTGTATCAGTACACAGTTTCCTCAGTCTTTTTTAATAGCCACGTTATAGTAGTGGGCCCGTGTCAGGAGGCACTGTCATGTATGAGCCCTCCGTTGATGGACATTTAGGTGGTTCCCAGGAATTTGCTATAGTATATGGCCTTTCATCTCTCTTTGTATTCAGGTTCAGCTGTATCCACAGAATAAAGTCCCCAAATGGACTCTCCAGATTAGAGGTTTGTGCTTTTGACTTGATGTGAGAGTTGGACTGTGAAGAAAGCTGAGCGCCAAAGAATTGATGGTTTTGAACTGTGGTGTTGGAGAAGACTCTTGAGAGTCCCTTGGACTGCAAGGAGATCAGCCCTGGGATTTCTTTGGAAGGAATGATGCTAAAGCTGAAACTCCAGTACTTTGGCCACCTCATGCGAAAAAGACTCTGATGCTGGGAGGGATTGCAGGCAGGAGGAGAAGGGGATGACAGAGGATGAGATGACTGGATGGCATCACTGACTCGATGGACATGAGTCTGAGTGAACTCCGGGAGTTGGTAATGGACAGGGAGGCCTGGCGTGCTGTGATTCATGGGGTCGCAAAGAGTTGGACATGACTGAGCGACTGAACTGAACTGAACTCTTGACCGACGTGGCCAGATCACCTTCCACAGGCCTCAAGCCGTTTCCCACACCCTGAGTGCTGTCCCAACAGGGTCACCAGAAGTGCGGTCTGAAAAAGTAATAGCTCTGCGGACTTACTGTCATCTGAGCTGGTGAAGCTTAACCGTGGTTTGAAGTAGAGCAAAATGCAAAGCAGGGGCCTTCACTCAGGAAGTATTGATTAGGTTGTTCAGGGCCTGCCAGATTCCCTTTCCTACAGCTCCTCCACTTCCCACCTGCAGGCCGGGCTACACCGAAGGCTTATCCTGCCTTCCCAGCCTTCAGGGAGAGCTGGCCCCCGGCCCCGTTACATCCCACAGGCCAAGCCGTGGGGAGCTGCTCTGTTTAGGCTGGTTTCCAGAGGCTCGTGTGCATCTGTTTGCAAGTCCAAAGTGAGCCAGCGGGGTGGAAGCTGGTGGTTAGCTCCCCACCCCAACGGTTGTGTTACTGTACCTTCACTTCTTTAGGTGTGATTCCTGCCGGAAGCATGTGTACTGTTGGATCGTTTGGTGTGCTCCAGGTGTTGGCCGTAAGATGTGCCCATGGCAAGTTCTGTAAGATTCCCTCACGCGAACGTGCTGCCTCTGGCTCCTCCATCCTTGGCACAGGCATGGCGCTACTGCTCGCCCAGGGCTTCTGGAGACGAGGCTCTGGGTGTGTCCTTGTGCAGGCATCCTGCCCGCGGGCGCACGGGTGCGTTTCCTTGTGGAGTTGCTGCGTTTAGGGTGTGTGCTTTTACTTCACACTTGACTTTGTCAGAGTGGATCTGGATTTACATTCCATCAGCTCTGTGAGACTCCCCACTGTGCTGTATCCTCACCAGAGCTTGGCATTTCTGGATGTTTTAAATGTTTGTCAGTTTGATGGTTATGAAATGATATTTCAGTTGTGATTTTTAACTGCCTTTTAATGGATTGCTAATGAAGTTTTTTCTATGGTTTATTAGCCATACTTCCTTTTCTGTGAAATGCTGTTTTTATTTCATGTTTTTTTGCTTCTCTCTTTTTCTCCTTGATTGTAAAGAATCTACCTGCAATGCGAAAGACCCAAGTTCAGTCCCTGGGTTAGGAAGATCCCCTGGAGAAGGGAAGGGCTACCCACTCCAGGATTCTTGCCTGGAGACTCCCCATGGACAGAGGAGCCTGGCAGGCTATACGGTGCACAGGGTCGCAGAGAGTCAGACATGACTAAGCAGCTAACACTTTCACATATGTATTTCTTATGGGGGCTAATCTTTTATCAGTAATACCCTTTGTCAGTTGTTGCACATGTGTTCTCCTAGTTTGTAGCTCACCACTTCACTCTCGCCTGATGTTTGTTTCTCAGAGGGAGGTGGAGTTTTTGTTTGTTTTGATGAACAGAAGTTCTTAATTTCAACTTTGTTAAATACCAGTCTTTTCCTTTATGAATTATCTCAATGTTCTGTGAATGAAGGTGCATGGGTCAAACTAGACTCACTGTTTTTGTAAATAGAGTTATATCAGAGCATGGATATGCCCATTCTTTTCATGTGTTATCTGCAGCAGCAGAGTTGAGCAACAGGGCTCAAAACTCCTAAAACATTTACTGTCTGGCCCTTTAAAGATACCTGCTTTTTCTATGAGAGTTGTTCCCTAATTTCTACCAAATGGAAATGGATGAGCAAGCCTGTCAGCACCTTTTTCCCATCAGCACCTTCTTTTTTAATATTTATTTTTATTTCTTTTATTTGGCTGTGCCAGGTCTTAGTTGTAGCACGTGGGAGCTTTGCTCTTCCTTGTGGCATGCGGGGTCTTTAGTTGCAGCATGTGGGATATAGTTCCCTGACCCGGGCCCCCTGCGTTGGGAGTGCAGAGTCTTAGCTACTGGACCACCAGGGAAATCCCAGAAGCCTCTTATTTGCAGCTTTTATATTTCTCTCTCTTGGTAAACTTTCTCATGGATTTCATTTTCCAGATTAGCAAAGAGTTGCAAACTAGCTATCACAGACTAATTCTGGTTATAAAACACTTTTATTTGGTTCAAACCTTTTAAAAAAGTAAATGCAAGAGTTTAAAGTCAGATTTGCCATGAATATTTGAGTTTCTGATTTCTTTTGAAAACTAAAAGTTCAGAGAGTCTTGGCCTGCGTGCTACAGTGGTGACCCTCTCTGAGGGTGGAGGTTGGCTGCCTCTGCAGACGCCGTCCTTACAGCTGTGCTCAGTCGCTCCTTTATTCCGAGCCCGTTACTACCATTTCTTTTGCTGCATTATTTTTTTGTGTAGTAGTTAATTATATTGATTGACTGTTTACAGGCCTACTTCACTTTATAGTGCTTTGCTTCATTGCATTTCACAGATAATTGCATTTTTTACAAATTGAAGATTTGTGGCAACCCTGCATGAACTAGTCTGTTAGCACTGCTTTTTCGATAGCATTTGCTCACTTCATGTCTGTGTCTCCCAGTATTTCAAACCTTTTCATTATTTTTATATTTGTTACAGTGATCTGTGATTTTTGATGTTTTGCTCTTGTAATCGTTTTGGGGTACCACAAACCACAACCTGTATAAAGTGTGGTAAAATGCTATCAAATAGCATCACATACTACAGAGAAACCTTTGTAAAAGGGAGAGATTGAGAAATTGCCACAGGTGCTCCAGCTTTCAGCACCACCACCCTCGTCAGTCAGCACCCACCGACATCAGAGCAAGACCTCCCTCCACCAGCAAAGAGATTGGGACTTGTTGGAGTCTCAGATGATGGCTAGCATTTTTTAGCAATAAAGCATTTTTCAGTTAGGGTCCGTACCTTGTGTTTTTAGACGTAATGCTGTTGCACACTTAATAAACCGTAGTAGTATAGCGTGAACATAGCTTTTATATGCAGTAGAAGAGCCCCAAATTTGAGTGACTTTATCCCGGTAGTTGCTTTATTGTTGTGGTCTAGAACTGAACCTGCAGTATCAAACCAGCCTTGCATCTTTGAGGTAAACCTGCTTGGTCATGATGTAGTATCATTTTTATATATTAATGGGTTTTCCTTGCTTATATTTTATTAAGGACCTCCATGTCTGTGTCCATGAGGGATATTGGTGTATTATTATTATGGTGTGTGTGTCTATGTGATGTCTTTGTCAGGTTTTGATATCCTCAAAAATTGAAGAGAAGCAGTTCCTTGTTCTATTTTCTGAAACTTTGTGTAAGATTGGTGTTATTCTTCCTCGTAACTGATAGAATTCAGTAGAAATTCAGGGCTTCTGTAGAATTTGTGACAATACCCTTCACTCCCGTTTATGATTGGTATTCTTTCTTCATCAGTCTAGCTAGGAACTTACCTTCTGTTGATCTTTGTCAAGAATCAACTTTGGCTTTGTTCATTTTCTCTGTTACTTGTCCATTTTCTATTTATTGATTTCTGCTCTTTGTCATTTCCTCCTTTCTCCTGTGTTTGGGTTTAATTTTGTACTTCTTCTTTGTTGTTGTTGTACTTTAAGGTGTTCTCTTAGGCCGTTGGTTTTAAGCCTCTTTTCTAACATAAGCATTTAAAGCTGTAAGTTTCCTGCTACATGCTTCTCTAGGTGTATCCCACAACTTTTAATATATTGTATTTTCATTATCATTAAGTATTAATGTTACCTAATTTCCCTTGTAATTTCTTCTTTGACCCATGGGTCATTTAGAATGTGTTAATTTCCAGATAATTGAGGTTTCCTAGATATTTTATATATATATATGCTGCTACTAAGTCGCTTCAGTTGCGTCCAACTCTGTGCGACCCCATAGACGGCAGCCCACCAGGCTCCCCCGTCCCTGGGATTCTCCAGGCAAGAACACTGGAGTGGGTTGCCATTTCCTTCTCCAATGCGTGAAGTGAAAAGTGAAAGTGGAGTCGCTCAGTCGTGTCTGACTCTTCACGACCCCATGGACTGCAGCCCACCAGGCTCCTCCGTCCATGGGATTTTCCAGGCAAGAGTGCTGGAGTGGGTTGCCTTCTCCGACACACACACACACACACTTCTGTTTATGTGTTTTGGCCGTGCTGGGTCTTCGTTGCTGCTCAGGCTTTTCTCTGGGGGGAGCAGGGGCTCTTCTAGTTGTGGTGCATGGGCTTCTCTTGTTTGGGCGCATGGGCTCTTGGGTGCACAGGCTTCAGCAGCTGCAGCACGTGGGCGCAGACGTGGCTGTTCTCCGGCTCTGGAGCACAGGCTCAGCGGTTGTGGGGCACAGCCTTAGTTGCTCCGTGGCATTGCGGGATCCTCGCAGATCAGGGGTTGAACCCATGTCTCCTGCATTGGCAGGCAGATTCTTTACCCCTGAGCCAGCAGGAAAGCCTCGTATTTTATTATTATTGATTCTAAATTAATTCTGTTGTATTTAGAGAGCTTACTCTGTATGATTTCGTTCCTTCTAAAATTTATTGAGACTCTGGCCCACTTTATGGTCTTTCTTAGTGAATATACCGTGTGTACAGGAAAAAATATTTTCAAGAACTGTATTTTGCAGTTGCTAGGTGTATAGTACTGGATGAATATCCATCAAGCAAAAGCGTTTCATACTGTAACTCAGATGATCTGTGTCTTGATTTATTTTTTCGGTCTAGTTCTGTCATTTATTGAGCCAGGTGTCAAAATCTCCAGCTATGATTGTGCAATTGTGTTTTTTCTTTTGATTCTTTCAGTTTTGATTTCATTTATTTTAGAGGTGTTATTAGGCAAATATGTTCATGATTAGGTTTTCCTGATGAACTGCATCTCTTTAAAATTATTTAATTGGAAGATAATTACTTTACAATATTGTGATGTTTTTGCCATACATCAACACAAATCAGCCACGGGTGTATGTGTGTCCCCCCATCCTGAACACCTCTCCCCGCTCCCTCCCCACCACATCCCGCTGGGTTGTCCCAGAGCACCGGCTTTGGGTGCCCTGCTTCATGCATCGAGCTTGTGCTGGGCATCTATTTTACGTGGTAATATACATGTTTCAGTGCTGTTCTTTCAGATCATCCCATCCTTGCCTTCTCCCACAGAGTCCATAAGTGTTTTTTACATCTGTTTCTCTTTTGCTGCACTGCATGTAGGATCATCATTACCATCTTTCTAAATTCCATATATATTTGTTAAAATACAGTATTTGTGTTTCTCTTTCTGACTTCACTTTGTGTAATAGGCTCCAGTTTCACCCACCTCATTATAATGGACTCAAATGTGTTCCTTTTTATAGATGAGTAATATTCCAGTGTGTATTATCCATTCGTCTGCTGATGGACATCTAGGTGGCTTCCATGTCCTAGCTGTTGTAAATAGTGCTGCGGTGAACATTGGAGCACGTGTCTCTTTCAGTTCTGGTTTCCTCGGTGTGTGTGCCCAGCAGTGGGATTGCTGGGTCGTATGGCAGTTTTATGACAAGATATTGTACCATTGTCTTTCAGCCTCCATCATTTCCGTTGAAAAGTTAGCTGTCATTCAAATTATTGTTTCCCCAAATAATGTCTTGGTTTTTTCTAGTTGCTGCCAAGATTTTCTCTATTTATTTTGTTTTCAACAGTCTGATTACAATGTGCCTAGGTGTTTTTCTTTGATATTATCTTGCTAGTGGTTCATTGAATTTTTGATTCTGTAAATTTGTCTTTGACTAGGTTTGGGGAAATTTTCCAGTTATTATTTCATCAGGTATTTTTTCCTGCCCTATTCTCTTTCTCCTTTCCTTCTGGGATTCCAAATGTTAAACTGCTTTCTGTTGTCCCACATATGTCTGAGACCCTGTTTATTTATTTGTAATCTATTTCACCTTGAATAATTTCTGTCAATTTATTTTCAAGTTCACAGACTTTGCTCTGTTGTTTCCATTTGGTTGTTAAGTCTCCTAGTTAAGTTTTAAGTTTCAGATATGATATTTTCTATATGTAGGATTTCCGCTGGGTTTTTCTTTTATAGTTTATGTCTCTGAAATTTCTCATCTTTTATTTTGAGCATATTTTGCCTTATGACACATAATATCATTATAATGCCTGTTTTAAAACCCATGTCCACCAGTCTTCATTGACTGACACTTCTCTTGAACAGAGATTTCATTTTTCTGTTTCTCTGTTTGCTGAGTAACTTTTTATTGCATCCTGGACATTGTGGATGTTGCCTTGTGGAATTTCTGGATTCTGTTATGTTCCTCTGAAGGGTAGTTATTGTTTTAAAGGTGGATATTAATCTGGATGGCCCCAGCTGCTAACATTTTCTCTTAGGCAGTGTTTGACCCATTGTACTTAACTGGACTGCTTGCGATTTGGACAGGAGGTCAGCCAGAGACTTGGAATTATTATTCCCCAAATTGGAGGCTCCCTCTTTCTGGGCTCTCCCCCTTCACTGTCCATATTCTGCGGTTTTCCGAGTCTCTCCTCTGGCTCTTTTGGCACATCGTGTGTGTTCTCTCTCAGGGTGTTGGCCACCCTTTGTTGAACCTGCGCTTACTCTGTGCTCTTACCTTTGACTGTCCAGAACCCCCCAGCTTGGTTGACTCTCCAGGGCCTTCTGTAGTCGTCTTGTTGTTCCTAAGTTCGTGGTTGTTATCCACCAGTTTGGTTGATAGGATACACGTCAGCCATACAGGAAGTGGCACTCCATGTAGTAAAGACAAAAGTGAAATTGCTCTTATCCACATCACACTTGAGAAAGTGGGAGATTTGGGGATATGTAATTCCAGAAAAACAATCAGTCCATTTCTCACAGCTTAAAATAGTGTGCATGTATCTAAAGTATGTAACTTAGATGCCATTATGAAGCAAAACCATAGTGAAACTATGGCTGATGTATAAGAAAGATGGGGTTTTTTTTTAAGAAAAAAAAAAAGCAAAAGAATATACCCAGTGTGTTTTGACTCACGTGCCTTCCTTTGTGAACCCCTACTGGCAGGGGTACATTTTCAGTCGGTGCTTTCTAGTCGGAATGGCCTTGCAGGATCACTACCGCCATCTGTTGGCTGACTGAATGTGCTTCTGCTTGACTGTAGTCACGTTTTTGTTGATAAAAACTTCCAAGACTTAAAAAAAAATTCTTCTGCATCTGATGCTTCGGCCTATAGAGACATATGGATGTTCTTGCCTTCAGAGAGTTTGACACTAAGCAATATAAGCTTGTTCCTGCCCTAATTCGGTGAGATGTTATATATTAAGAAAAAGTGGATAGAAATTACACAAACTGGCTTGTAACAAGTTTTAAATTAGTGGCATGGCAAATAAGTGCTCTGATTTATAGTAGGGAGAGATTATTGTGTACTGGGAGGGAGGCCTGATGAAAGGGGGGCCTCACACTAGGTCCTGAAGCAGTTTAGGTGGAAAGAAATGGCAGGTAGAGAAGGCAGTGTGAGCACTGGCAGATGTGTGTGTCAGATTCAGACCATCTGTGCTTCCCATTCGGTGATCCCAAACCACCAAACAGATTCATATGTTGTAGCCTGACACTGAGGTTTGTGCTTTTTCCCTTAGGGTGTAGGGGGAGCGTGAGGACAGAGTGTGTTTGTATCCGGTTCAGGCAGGCTTATTGCACTGTTGGTTTATTCTTAAAATCACTGTAGAAAGTTCAGTTCAGTCGCTCAGTCATGTCTGACTCTTTGTGACCCTGTGGACTGCAGCTCCCTGTCCATCTACAGCTCCCGGAGTTTACTCAAACTCACACCCATCGAGTTGGTGACGCCATCCAACCATCTCATCCTCTGTCGTCCCCTTCTCCTCCTGCCCTCAATCTTTCCCAGCATCGGGATCTTTTCCAATGAGTCAGTTCTTTGCATCAGGTGGCCAAAGTATTGGAGTTTCTGCTTCAGCATCAGTCCTTCCAATGAATATTCAGGACTGATCTCCTTTAGGATGGACTGGCTGGATCTCCTTGCAGTCCAAGGGACTCTCAAGAGTCTTCTCCAACACCACAGTTCAAAAGCATCAATTCTTCGGCACTCAGCTTTCTTTATAGCCCACCTCTCACATCCATACGTGACCACTGGAGAAACCTGAAGAAAGTTCAGTTAACCTGAAATCAGACCTGCTCTTGATAGCACTATAATCTTGGGATATAAGGGAGAGTCTTAAAATCCTGGTTGAATATATGGGTTGCTTTTTTTCTTTTTTCCCTTTTCTCAACTCTCAGGATTTATATTATTCCAGTCATAAACAACATATTAAATACTCAAAAATATTCTGAATATTAAGTGGAAAACAAAAGGAATAGGAAAAATAAGACATGGGAAATGTAATCTTGGAACAAGGAAGTCCTTTTTTTTTTTTTTTTTTTTTTTTATACTTTACAATATTGTATTGGTTTTGCCATACATCAACATGAATCCGCCACGGGTGTACACGTGTTGCCAATCCTGAACCCCCTCCCTCCTCCCTCCCCATACCATCTCTCTGGGTCATCCCAGTGCACCAGCCCCAAGCATCCTGTATCCAGCCTAGACTGGCGATTCGTTTCTTATATTATACACGTTTCAATGCCATTCTCCCAAATCATCCTACCCTCTCCCTCTCCCACAGAGTCCAAAAGACTGTTCTATATATCTGTGTCTCTTTTGCTGTCTCGCATACAGGGATATCGTTACCATCTTTCTCAATTCCATATATATGTGTTGCTGCTGCTACTGCTGCTAAGTCACTTCAGTCGTGTCCGACTCTGTGTGACCCCATAGACGGCAGCCCACCAGGCTCCCTCATCCCTGGGATTCTCCAGGCAAGAACACTGGAATGGGTTGCTATTTCCTTCTCCAGTGCATGAAAGTAAAAAATCAAAGTGAAGTCACTCCGACTCTTAGCGACCCCATGGACTGCAGCCTACCAGGCACCTCCATCCATGGGATTTCCCAGGCAAGAGAACTGGATTGGGGTGCCATCGCCTTCTCCAATATATGCATTAGTATCCTGTATTGGTGTTTTTCTTTCTGGCTTACTTCACTCTGTATAATAGGCTCCAGTTTCATCCACCTCATTAGAACTGATTCAAATGTATTCTTTTTAATGGCTGAGTAATACTCCATTGTGTATATATACCACAGCTTTCTTATCCATTCATCTGCTGATGGACATCTAGGTTGCTTCCATGTCCTGGCTATTATAGATAGTGCTGTGATGAACATTGGGGTACACGTGTCTCTTTCAATTCTGGTTTCCTCAGTGTGTATGCCCAGCAGTGGGATTGCTGGGCAAGGAAGTCCTTTTCAAACAAAAAGACTAATTCCCTTAATATATAAAGAGTTCTTAAAAATCAATAAGGAAAAATGTAGTAGAAAATAACCAGAGCGTATCAACAGTCCATTAATGAAAAAGGAAATAGAAAATATTTTAAAATATGAATAGATGTTCTGTCTTACTCATAAGAGAAATGTAATGGGAGAGAAATAGAAAAACTTCAGTAAAATTTTTACCTGACTAATAAGCAGAGATCCAAAAGTTTCGTAACAATGCCGTCTTGGCAGTAGCATTTTGAAATATTTTGTACTTTACAGAGATGTTATAGAAATAGTACTCAGTCTTCCCCTAGCTTCCCCTAATACTCGTATCTTCAGTGGCCGTGGTATAATTATTGGAAACTGAAATAACATGGACACAATGCTGCTCAGCCATACGCCAGTCTCACTGGGCTTTCGCTGGTTTCCCATCCATGTCCTTCGCTGGCCCAGGACCCTCCATACTGTGTACTTGTGTCTCTTCAGCCTGTGTTGTTCCTTCAGGATCGCGACACTTTGGAAGAGTCCTGGCCCGTTACTTTAGAGGGTTTCCTTCTATCGGGGTTTGTCTGGTGGTTTCTTGATTGGCTTGAGGTGTGGTTTTGGTGAGAACACGACAAACGACAGGCTGTGCCCTCTCGCGCCACTTGGAGTTGCCGTGTGGACACGTCTCATTCCTGATGGTGAAGACGGCTGTGGTCGCCCAGTTAAAGCTGATCTGCCACTTACTGCACCGTAAAGTGCCATTTCTGTCTTTGAAGCCGGGGCTGGGCGGGAACGCTGCGATCCTGCAGGTGTTCTGCTTGGTGGCCGCCCCTCGGCCGTCTGTGCTGTCGCTTGCCTGGCGGCGGTGGTCTGCTCCCCTGGTTCCCCTTACTTGTGCTGCTGTCAGGAAGAGGGCCTCTCCTCCGCTTACTGACTGTTTCTGCGAGTGTGGACTTGCATCTCTTTTGTTCGCCGGCTGACAGTCCGCCGTCACGGTTGTGTTGCCCAGGTTGTCCTGGGTTTCGGCACTGGGAGCCTGTGCCCTCCTGGCGCGTCCCGTCACCGCCTCTGGCTCCCCAGGCATTCCAGGCTCATCCAGTGCATTCTCCGGTGGCCTCGGTTCCTTCTGTGGGCGAAAGGCATTGCACACTAGAGGTCTGAGTGCCAGGGCGGCCGCCCGCCTGTTTGCCCAGGCTGCAGCATCTCCTGGGAGCAGGCCAGGCTGGCCGCTCTCTCTCTCTGCTGCGGGATGCCGCTGCCGCTGCCGCTGGGCCTGTCCCAGGACAGTCAGCAGGTGCACGTGTGTGTGTCATCACACGCTTGTATGCACCTTGACGTTTATGTCTGCGCTACACTGGTGCCTCCACTTGCAGCGTGACAGGTTCACCCTGGCCTCCCTGCCCTTGACTTGCACTCACGCGCTTGGTCTGCTGCTGCTGCAGTGATTGTATGCTATCCTTTGTGAGCCTGGCTTTACAGTGTACGCTTAACCCTTGAAGAGCCCACTTTGAACTGCGAGGGTCCCCTGGTGGTTTTTTCCTGCTAAGGAGGTACTGCAGTACTGCACAGTCCGCAGCTGGTGGAATCCACGAGTGTGGATGCGGTTGTGTTGGAGGGCCAACTGGAGGGCCATACTTGGATTTTCAACTTCACGGGGGGGAGGCGCGGCGGTTTCTGTGCCCTTAACCGCCCCCCCACGTGACTTAGGTGGGCTCTCTCAGGGCAGCTGTGTTATCCATCATACAGCTGGGCATGCTTGTTCCTGTTTGCATTTCATTTTATGTTCTCCACACACTCTGGTGGCTCTTAACTATTTACTCTTTGGGTTTGTGAAACACAACCATAGTTCTAAGAGTCAGGAGGGAAGAGGATGCTCAAAAATGTCATTTCCCCTCAGCTCTGCTCCCTCATCCCCACCTTCCTTTCTCCATTCTATTCCCACACATCTGTTATGGGTCAAATCACAATTCCCCCAAAAATGGTGAAATTCTGACCCCAGGACCTGTGAACACAATCCTATTTGAAAATGGCGTTTTTGCGGAAGATGCAGTTAAAGATCGTTAGGGTGGGCCGTGATCCAATATGATGTGTCCTTATAAAAAGGGGAATTCCAACCCAGGGGCAGACACGAGCAGAGGAGGACACCGCCGTCTCCAAGCTGAGGTGCCCTGAGGCCCTTGAGGCTGGGGAGCGGGTAGAGCAGATTCCCCCCTGCAACCCCGCCAGCACTTGGACTTTATTCCTCCAGCCTTCGGAGCTGGGAGGTGGTAGACTTCTGTTGTTTCCGTGGCCTTGTCGGGGTGCTCTGCCACAGCAGCCCCAGGAGGCAAACAGCCCGGGTACCCAGTTTCTTGTGGTTTAAATCGTGTGCCCCCAGAGACGTGTGCATACCCTCATCTGTGAGCGTGACCTTATTTGGAAAGAGGGTCTTTGTCGATATAATAAGATGAGGTCATATTGGGTTAGAGTGAGCCCCAAACCCAGTATAACCAGTGACTCAGGAGAGAAATTTGGACACAGAGGAGACCCCCAGGAAAGAGAGGCTGTGTGAGGACAGAAGCAGAGATGGGGGCGAGGCAGCCACGAGCCCGGGGGAGGTGTGGACAGACTGCCCTTCGGGGCCACGGGAGGACTCAGCCCTGCTGGCACCTCGGTTTTGCACTTCTGGCCTCTGGAACCAGGAGAGATGAAGTTTCTGTGGTTGTAAGCCACCCTGTCCCTTGTTACTACAGCCTTAGGAATTGAATACACAATCTCATTAGCTTCTGGTTTATCCTTCCTGTTGCTTTTGCACGAACGAGTGGGAACATGGATATTTCCCTGTATCTCTTTCTTCCATGAAGGGTAAATGTGCAATAGATAACTCTTGATCACCTGGAGCATTATTTTCAACAGCACAAGACAGGAAACAGTTTAAACATCCATCAGTTGAACACTAGTTAAATACTCATTCAGTACAGTGGATTATTATTTGTTCATTAAAAAGAATAAGCAGCTTTATATGTACTAAAACAGAGCAGTCGCTAAGATGTGTTCTTTTTTTAAACGTTATTTACTTATTTATTTTTGGCTGTGCTGGGTCTTTGTTGCTGCATGGGTTTTTCTCTAGTTGTGGAGCGCGGAGGCTACTCTAGTTGTGACTTGGCGGGCTTCTCTTTGCAGTGGCTTCTCATTTCAGAGCTCGGGCTCCAGGGTGCATGGACTTCAGCACTTGTGGCACGTGGCTCAGTTGCGACTCCCGGGCTCTAGAGCACAGGCTGAATAGTTGTGCACATGCTTAGTTGCCCCTCGGTATGTGGGATCTTCCTGGACCAGGGATCAAACCCATGTCTCCTGCATTAGCAGGTGGGTTCTTTACCACTGAGCCAGGGAAGCCCTAAGATGTGTTCTTGATAAAAATGTTTATGCACAGAAGACTGGAAATAAAATGTTCCAGGCATAATCCAACATCCCCTTCCCCAGTCTGGGAGCAGGTTTAAAACAGATAGTTCCTGGGGGTCTGAAAAGGAGAGGCGCCGTTATCCGCTGAATTGTTCAGTTTCATGTGATTTCTGGTTTTCTTTGGGGATAAAGATGGCTTACAGCTGGGCGTGAGGGAATGTGACCTGTTCTTTCCTGACAGGACCAAGAGGCAGATGATGAGAAAAGGACTGAGGGTCCTTTGAGCAGGGGGTAGGACAGGAAGCGGGGCAGGGCTGCGGTCAGGGCTCCTTCCCCAGGGTGGGTGGCTGCAGGCCTGCGGGCCGGGACGAAGGGGTGCGCCCTGGAGGTCTGGGGTGCTGCTTGGTGGGGGGCCTGGAAGGCCAGCCTGAGGCCCTTGTAGTTGGTGGGGTTGTGTTCAGGAATGAGTCCCCTGAAATCGGAAATACCGAGATGGAGTTGGTGTCAGAAGATGAAGGTGTTGAGTTTAAGAGACGGGACAGGTTGCATGGAGCTGTGTGCAGGCAGGGGGCCACCTGGAAGGCCAAGGACCCCAGGTGTGCCAGGGCAAGGGCGGCGGGGGGAGTTGGGGAGGCTGGGGCCAAGGTCAGCGCGCCACTGCTGGAAGGAGGCGCCCTGGGACACCACATGCATGCATGCACACACACAGCCCTTTACACACACACACACACTGTCCTTTACACACACACATACACAGACACACAGACATACACACTGTTCTTTACACACACACACAGACACATACACAGACAACACATACACACACAGAGAGACAGACACACACACACTGTCCTTGACACACAGACACACAGGCTCTCTCTCTCTCAGCCTGAAGTCCCCTCACTTTAAAGCAGAGGGCCCCCAGCTTTTGTGGGGAGCGAGGAGCGCTGTCCCTGGGAGGGGAGGCAGTGTGGGTCACACAGTCTGCTGGCATCGTACATCACACCATCTGGGACCACGGGGACCCCAACCACCCTGCCTAGGCTGGTACAGACTTGAATGCTGTAACCAGATGCCACTTAATTCCAGAAGAAATACCCCAGTTTTTTAGGGGGAACAGGTTAGCTGTATGGGTGAAGTGAACAGTGTAGCTAGGCCAGAGAAGTAAATATTCAAACTATCTGGAAACTGAATGTTTTCTAAGTTAGAGTGATTTTAAAGGTATTCCTCATATAGGTAAAGGCTAAAGTGTGTGTTATCTATAAATCCAAAAATAAGCTTAAACAGAAGGCAGATATTTACACCTTGTAGGAATGTGGAAGCTGATAACGTTGATTTTGAAAGCCATGAGTTACTTCTAAATCATTCCTTCCTGACCACCACGCGTGCGTAGTGTGTAACAGGCAGCTGCAGCTTGTCGTGGCCTAGACTTTGACATGGAGTGTCCTGTGTTAGGAGCCTTGAGAGTGCCAGGCAGCGAGCCCCTCTGCACAGCTCCGGCCCCCGGCCAGTGTCTTCAGGGTGCTGGTGAGGACTGGCTGAATCCTGCCCATCGGGTGGAGGGGCCGTGTGTCTTTCTGTGGCGTCCGGCAGCCACGCTGGGCCGGGGTGCAGCGTCATGTGGGTGGGTTTTCCTTCTCCCTGCGCAGTGGTTCCTCGGTCCATTGTGCTGAAGGAAGTTACTGAAAAGTAACTGGAGAGACACTGAATCCCGTTCCTAGTTATGAGGCAGAGGAGATCATGCCCTGGTTTGCAGACTTTAAATACACTAATTTAAAAGACTCTTGTGGACAGGAGAGCAAAGGACTCAATGAAGATTCTTTGGAAGATGACGGGACAGTTTTGGAACATGCACATCTAAAAATTTGTCTCCCTCTTAGGGAGTATTTTTTCTCCTTTTTCCATATTAGTTACACAGTAAGGAAGCCTGGCCTGTCGTTATTTCTGGCTCTGGGAGGGGCTGTGAGCATGGAGGCACATGGAGTTTGGTGGGTTTGTGCACCAAATCAGGGGCACACGTGAGAAGTGGGGTCAGAAGGTACCTGCCTGTTCCTGCCGTTCT
Organism: Oreotragus oreotragus; assembly: GCA_006410675.1. NCBI lineage: Eukaryota > Metazoa > Chordata > Mammalia > Artiodactyla > Bovidae > Oreotragus > Oreotragus oreotragus. Next base: position 126,388 of record SJYX01020995.1, on the reverse strand, counting down.
GCCCCGAGTTCTCTGCGTTCTTGGTATTTGCCATGTGTGGGGCGGTGTTAGCAAAACTACCTGCCGACTACCAGCTAGATGCGCGGTGGTTGTCACTTCCGATTTCTCCAGGATGACACTGGTCTCTGGAGCCTGCTTTGGTGTGAACAAATCAGGGTATTCTATCCTGATGTCCTGTTAATTCTTTCTTCCTCATGTTTGTCTTTTCAGGAAAACCAGTTCTGTGTCCCTGGAGGCCCCCAGCTCAGTCCTGGGGTCCCCGGCGAAGCCTGGCCTCGAGCTTCCACGTGGGACGGCCTTTCAGCTCCCAGGCTGCTGAGGACCAGGCGGAGGCGGGGCCCCTGCACTCGGTCATCAGCAGCTCGGAGGCCGTGCAGGGTGAGGCTGGTGCAGGGTGGGGCGTGCGGCCAGGGGCCCCGGAGAATGCTGCCTCCGGTGGTTGGGGGGCGGGGGTACTGAGGCAGAAGCAGTGCTTGAGGGAGCCACGCACTCACTTCAGACGAAGGAAGGGCTGGTTGGAGGGAGGGGTCCCAAAACAATGCCTCCTGCGTTTCCGGCTTCCCCAGCGCTTCTGACTTCCATCCTGGCGCTTCGGGCGCCCTCTGGTGGTCACCGGGAGTTGGTGCAGGTGCCTGCACATCTGCTAATGATCACCAAGCGGACGGAAGCTCAGCACGGCCCTGCGTTCCCGGGACGTGTGGAGGGCAGGCTCTGGAGCCGGTCCTGCCACGAATCCGTTTCTGGCTTTCAGATGAGACAGCAGCAGAGTACTTAATGCTTGGGTTAAGAGGAGTGAGGTTTTCTCCTTTGCTTTCTAAATGATTAATCTGGAAACCACCGCATTCAAGAATCGAATCCAGGGTCTGGTTGTGGAGGCAGGTCGACAGCTTTTCCGAGCAGCGGGACCTGAGGCCTGCAGGCTCCAGCGAGGAGGGTGGGTGTGGGCTTGTCCGCGCTTCTCGGGGAAAGGGAACCCCTGATCTGCTCTTCTGTCTGAGCCCCAGATGGTTGGGGTTTTTTTTGTTGTTGTTCACTGTTTTGAAAAATGTTTAAAACGCCTTAAAGATTTTTTTGAATGTTGCAAAGCATGTTCTTCTGTTAAAAAAGACATTAAACTTTCCTGGTTGTGTCTGTGGTTCATTACTAGGTTCTGCTACCAAACACGAGTTCCAGGCTGAGACGAAGAAGCTCCTAGACATTGTTGCCCGTTCCCTGTACTCAGAAAAAGAGGTGCGTGCCTGCTAATCACTCCCAGCGCTGGCTGGTTCTGTTGGCAAGACTGTTTCTATGCTGTCCTGGGGAAATGCCAGCTAGTGGGTTAGCAGTGAGAAGGCATTAAATTTGGACAAGTAGTGATCTTGGCTACCAATGAGAGTATTCTTACCAAAATCCATTGGGGTTTATGGACAGATATATCCAGGTGATTCTTTGAGCCACACTGAGCCTGGGAAGTAATGCATTTTGCTGTTAATTTTAAAGTCTCAGGTGTTGGTGTGGGGCCCTCCCTGCTGAGGTCCATTTCTGGGGTGTTGCCCACGGGCTCTGGACCCCAGATTCACCTCCCTCGTCACCTGGCCTCAGCAGCCATGGTCTGTGGGGCTGAAGGAAGAAGACCCCCTGTGTGGAGCAGAGCAGCGAGGAGCGCCCAGGGCCTTTGTGAGGAGACAAAGCTGCTCCAGGCTGATAGGCTGTGGTTCCATGCTCGTTCTTGCTAAAATGCAGAGAATGTGAGAGGGGTAAAGCACAGCTTGAAGAAGGCAATGGCACCCCACTCCAGTACTCTTGCCTGGAAAATCCCATGGACAGAAGAGCCTGGTGGGCTGCAGTCCATGGGGTGGCAAAGAGTCAGACACGACTGAGTGAATTCACTTTCACTTTTCACTTTCATGCGTTAGAGAAGGAAACGGCAACCCACTCCATTGTTGCCTAGAGAATCCCAGGGACGGGGGAGCCTGGTGGGCTGCCGTCTATGGGGTCGCACAGAGTCAGACACGACTGAAGCGACTTAGCAGCAGCAGCAGCACAGCTTTCCAAAATGAAAAGACTTCCAGGAAGTATTTCCAGGTCTCGTCCTGCTAAACTCCATCCCCAGGTGGCCCCATGACACCCAGCTGCTTTTCTCTCGGGGCCAGGTCAGCCCTCTCATATGCTGCGTCTGACTGTAAGTGGAGCTTTATCAGAGGAGAAGGGCTGTGCACACCCAGGTCAGTCGTGGGGCCTGAGGCCCCCTTTTCTCCTGAACATGGGAGGTCTGGTTTGTGGCAACCGACTAGATTAAGTGAAGCTGGTGAGCCCTTCATTGAGAAGAGAAAATATGTTTTGAGGATTTTTGACGTCTCTGGGCAAGAGTTGAGAAAGAAGTTGTCTCACGGAGCCCTTGCAGTTGGCAGTAACAGACTCCTAGCTCCAGGCTGATGCTGAGGAAGGGGCAGTAGAGTCAGAGGTGACAGAAAGCTGGGCCAGGGGAACATGATCCACCTCCAGTCATCCTGTGGGCGGCTCTGGGGTAACTGGCTTTGAGGACAGCGGGAAGTCTTTATCTGGTTAAATGCTTACCCCCAGCCGGTAACACTGCTGCAGAGGTTGCCGACAGGTAGGTCCTGCAGCACGGCGTCTCATCTCCATTTCCATAGGTGTTCATTCGCGAGCTCATCTCCAACGCAAGCGATGCCTTGGAAAAGCTGCATCATAAGCTGGTGTCTGAAGGCCAAGCGCTGCCAGACATGGAAATTCACCTGCAGACCGACGCCGACAGAGGCACCATCACAATCCAGGTGCCTCCCCTGATGGGCCGGGAGACGGGCTGCCTGTCCGTCACGCCTCTAGGCTCCCAGTGGCCTGCTGACCACCTTGAACTGAATATAGTTCCCTGTGCTGTATACAGTAGGCCCTTGATGTTTGCCTCCTATATATTCCCGTTTGCTCCCAGTGGCCTGCTGACCACCTTGAACTGAATATAGTTCCCTGTGCTGTATACAATAGGCCCTTGATGTTTGCCTCCTACATATTCCGGTTTGCATCTTCTCACCCCAAACTCCCAGTCCTTCCCTTCTGCACCTGCCCTGTCCCGTGGCAGCTGCAAGTCTGTTCCCTATGTCTGAGATTTTGTTACTGCTTCATAGATAGATTTGTGTCTTATTTTAGAGTCATGTCTAAGTGATACTATGTGATAATTGTCTTTCTCTAATCTCTCAGTCCATCCATGTTGCTACAAATGGCATGGTTTCATTCTTCTTCATGGCTGAGTAACACTTCATCGTGTGTGTGTGTGTGTGTGTGTGTGTGTGTCTCACACATGCCATCCATCATTTTCCATCCATCATTCAGAGGAGCCCCATCATTCAAAGATAAGTACTGTTAACATTTCAGTATATGTCTAATAGGGTTTGTCTACATATCCAAACAGGTTAAAAAAAGGTTTTTTTGACCACTCTGCGTGGCATGTGGGATCTTACTTCCCCAACAAGGGATTAAACCCAGGCTCTCAGCATTGGGAGCATGGAGTCCTAATCACTGGACCACCAAGGAATTCCCTTAACAGATTTTAAACCACGTAGTTTTTTTATGCAAGGTGACCCTTGAACAACACTTGGGTTGGGGGGGCAGGCCCTCCTCAGAGTCTAAGATCCACACAGAACTTACAGTCTGTCCTGTGAATGCCCAGTTCCTCCACGTTTGTGGGTCTCCCTCTGCGGTTCCTTTGTACCCACGGCACAGAGTTGAGTTGCGTCCACAGACTCAACCAGCTGCTGCTGATCAAGGGTCAGCTGTGCTCTTCACATTTTTGACTGTACTTTACTGCATGTTATTGTGTGTTCTCTAGTGCTGTATTTTAATTACAGCTGTTTGGATTGACAGTCTTACTGTAGACACAGCAATACTTTTGGTGGCTATTACAGTTTAGGGTCAGAAAGCTAGAAAGGCAGAAGTGGGGTTCATCAGGCGGTGGGCCTGAGGGCCATCGTGTTCCTGAGGTAGCTGCTCTAGGCCCTGCTGCCCGTGTCTCTGGGGGGAGTCCGTCCCTGTGGGCCTCTTCCCAGCAGGCCTGGCTCCGCTACTCAGAACATCCGCTGGTCTGTGATCTTTTGTCTGCTCCTCTCTGCTCTGTGCGTGTGTGCCTTTCTTGCCGGCCGCTGCTGCTGTTTTAAAAGTATGTTTATGCATGATCAGGTCCCTCAGGTTCACGTGTTCAGGGAGTCTGGACTAACGCAGTCGTGGGCCCACCATACCACTGGGATTGTCACCCAGCATTCCCCACCCTTCCTCGCCCTCGTCAGCCGCTGACCTGCTTTCTGTTGCTGCCGTTTTCTATTTTCTGCGATTTCACATGAACATAGCTGCACAGGGGGTGGTCTCTTGAGTTCGGCGTGTCACTCGTCACGGTGGTTTTGAGAGTTCACGCGCTCAGGTAGATGAGTAGTTTGTTCTTCTATGTTACTGAGAAGTGTTCTGCTGTATGAAGGCATCACAGCTTCACCAGTCTCTTCACCAGCTTCTCCAGTGAGCACTGGAGATGATGGGGATCGAGCTGCCGTGAGTATTTCAGTCTTTGTATGGACACTCGTTTTCATTTCTTTTGGGTAAATACCTTGGAATAGGACTGCTGGGTTGTAAGGAAAGTGTTTAACTTTAGAAGAAACTGCCAAGCATTGCCAAAAGCTGGTGTCCCATTCTGCGTTCCTCCTGGCAGCACGTCCTTGACACACTCCTCGTTGTTGGTCTTTACTTTCAGCCATTTTAGTGAGCAAGCAGTGTCTCATTGTAGTTTTAGTTTTCATTTCACTCCTGCAATGCTGAAGACCTGGGTTCAATCCCTGGGTCAGGAAGATCCCTTGGAGAAGGAAATGGCAACCCACTCCAGTATTCTTGCCTGGAGAATCCCATGGATGAGGAGCCTGGCAGGCTATAGTCCATGGGGTCGCACAGAGTCGGACATGACTGAGCTACTTCACTTCACTTCCCTAATGGTTAAAGGTGTTTGCNTCAGGAAGATCCCTTGGAGAAGGAAATGGCAACCCACTCCAGTATTCTTGCCTGGAGAATCCCATGGATGAGGAGCCTGGCAGGCTATAGTCCATGGGGTCGCACAGAGTCGGACATGACTGAGCTACTTCACTTCACTTCCCTAATGGTTAAAGGTGTTTGCCATTCATGTATCTTCTTTGTGACATGCCTTTCAGATTTTTGCTCATTTTCACTCAGGTTGTTTGTCATTTTATTGCATTGTAAGTTTGTATATTCTAGATTCAAGTCCTATATCAGATATACTTTGCAAATATTTTCCCCTAGTCCGTGACTTGCCTTTTTATTGTCTTAGGTAGTGGCTTTTGAAAAGCATAAGTTCTTAATGAAATGCAGTTTATCACTTTTATGTTTCATGCTTTTAGTGACTTATTGAAGAAGTCTCTACTTGTTCCAGAGAGATAAAAGATTTCTTCCTGTCTTTTCTTTTAGAAGTTTCACAGCCTTGGCCCTTACACTCAGCCCTCTGATCACGTGGTGTCTGCGTAAGGGAGACAGGCTGGGCGCTGCTCCGCCTGTGGCTGCTGCTTGTTTCGGCACCGTTTGTTTTTCCCATCCACAGTGATTTGTCTTGGAACCTTTGTCACAAATCATGTGACGCTGTGAAGCTCTTCCTGGACTCGGTTTTGTCCCTGTATCTAAGTTAGTCTGTCCTCTGGTGAGGTTTCCCCAGTAAGACCTGGCTGGTATGACTGGAATCCGCCTTTCCTGACAACCCTGTTGTGATGTCACGGGCCGTGAGCAGGTCCGACTTGGGTGCTTGTACCTGGCGCTCCACGCACGCGCCCTGGTATTCAACCTGTCTGTCTCCTAGGACACTGGCGTAGGGATGAGCCGGGAGGAGCTGGTGTCCAACCTGGGAACCATCGCCAGGTCCGGATCAAAGGTGAGGCCCCCGCCTTCCCTGGGGTGCTACCACCAATCCCCTCAGGTCAAGCATCCTGAGGGCAGCTCTGACCAGGGCTGGTCCCAGCTTCAGAGGACTGTCCTCCAGTGTGTTTGTGCCATCGGGGGCCCTCTGTCCAGGATTTCCCTGCGTCATCATGGGGCCCTCAGGTAGTTTGTTATTTGCTGGATGGACTGGCTGGAGTGGGTACTTTTCCCACAGCTAGAGACTGGCTGACCCCAGGTTCAAAGCCAGTCCATCCCCTCCTGACACGCCCCTCTGACCAGCCTCACTCTGCAGGCCTTTCTGGATGCGCTGCAGAACCAAGCGGAGGCTGGCAGCAAGATCATCGGCCAGTTCGGTGTGGGCTTTTACTCGGCCTTCATGGTGGCCGACAGAGTCGAGGTCTATTCTCGCTCGGTGGATGCAGGCAGCCTTGGGTACCGGTGGCTTTCAGATGGGTGAGTGAGTGAGTGGGTCCCACGTCACCCATAGAGTGTCCCCAAGGCCCTGGGGCCACCAAGGCAACTGTCACCCACCACGCAGAATGGAACTCCGAGGCCTGGTCTGGAAGCCCCAGCAGCTTCTTGGGCTTCTATGGGAGGCCTGAGCCCCAGCTCAGGATCTTGACTCCTTTTGCTGCTGGGTCCTGCTCTGCTCCAGGGCGCATGCCTCTTCTGAGGGCATGTCCTTGATTCCTCGGGGGTGTCAGGGTATGGCCCCTGGCCACCCCACCTCCTGCTGGCCCACCACATTCTGGGCTTGCCTCATGGGTGGATGTCCAGGAGCATCTCAACTTTTCACAGAGGCTGGCACCTGCCATGGCTGAGGTCAAGTGCGTGTTTCCTGAACACCCAGACTTCATTTCTGAACCTGCATTCCTGCCCTGCCGGGGCACAGCCCTTGTCCCTCGTCAGAACAGAGATTTCTGTTTTGTTCCACGAAAGTGGGGCCAAGTCACCTGGGATGCGAGATGACAGGGTGCCTCCTCCACTCCAGCCCCCATGTGCCCCTGCTCTCCAGAGGCAGCACCCAGCCGGGGCTCCAGAACGTGGAGGTCTCACAGGAGGGGGTCTCCCGGGGTCTGGCGCTCGCCGGCCACCACAGGGAACTTGAGGCCCAGAGGTTGTGCTCATGAGCAGGGACCCCACACCCCAACCCCAGCACCACTGTCCCTGGGGGAGGGGGTTGCAGCTGGGTTCAGAAGCCGCGAGGCTCTGGCTCCCTTTCTGTTCAAGTACTGGGGCCACACAGGCCTTGTCAGCGCTGACGGATGGACTCACCTCCCCTCTCCCTCTTAGCTCTGGGGTGTTTGAAGTTGCCGAAGCCTCGGGAGTTAGAACTGGGACGAAAATCATCATCCACCTCAAGGCTGACAGCAGAGAGTTCGCCAGCGAGGCACGGGTTCGAGGTGAGCATGACCCTGGGCCTCCGGGACAAGCTTGGTGGGGGCTCAGGGTCACATCTTCGTCTCACTGCTGTGTGGTGTCGCTGGCCACCCGCCCGACCTGAGTCCAGGCTCCGGACAACCAGAGTAGGCGCAGTGCCGGGTACTCCCCGCTGTCCGGGTCTCACTGATGCCACTGAACATGCCCAGCACCTTCCAGTGGTCACATTACCCTGTGAAACCCTGATTAGCTGCCAAGAGGTGTGCGTGTCTCACAGTGGCCTGGGCCCCCTGACCCAGTTCTGGAGCAAGTTCTACTCCCCGTGGGGGAGGGCAGGGATGAGGCCTCCCGGAGCTTTTGTGTCATCTGGAAGCTTCCGGTATTCATTGTTTCTGTCTTCCAGATGTGGTGACAAAGTACAGCAACTTTGTCAGCTTCCCTTTGTACCTGAATGGAAGGCGCATGAACACCCTGCAGGTGAGGCCTGCTGCCTGCGGGCTCGGCCGCCGTGGAGCTGAGCCGCTGCCTGTCGGGCTGGCCAGGCAGCTGGGCCTGCGGTGGCTGTCCGAGCCCCAGCGTGGGATGTTCTGGGGGGGAAGGGCGGCGAGACCTGTGGGTGCAGGCCCATGTGCACCAGGAGTTGCCTTCATGGTGCACGCCCCACGCTCCTGGCTGTGTTCAGTCTCTCTGCCCTCAGCACCATCAGTTCTAGAAAAGGTCACCCCTGCCCCCCACCCCGGAAAGAGACCCCCACCGTCACCAGCCCCTTCCCTGAGTCCCCAGTAACCTCAGTCCGCTTATTGGTTGCTTACTCTGGACGTTTCATAGAAATGGAATCAGACGTCCTGTGGCCTTCTGCGTCTGGCGTTTTACTGTGTTTTCAGGGCTCGAGCTGGTGGGAGTGCCTTGGTGCTCTCTCCCTTTTCGGCTCAATTGCCTTCCCTGAGCCTCTCACCTCCCGGCGGTTGGTGCTGGTCGTGTGCGGCCTCATCCAGGTTTTGCCTCCTGCTCGCTGTTCCTGATACTGCTGGGCACTGGTTCCAGAGCCGTGTGTGTGTCCATGTGTCTGTCCAGCACTGGGCACCGCAAGCTCTGCCCACAGGTTGGGAAGGTGTGTCTGAAACAACATCCCTGTTCCTCTGTTTCCAGGCCATCTGGATGATGGACCCCAAGGACGTGGGCGAGGGGCAGCACGAGGAGTTCTACCGCTACGTTGCGCAGGCCCACGACAAGCCGCGCTACACCCTGCACTACAGGACGGACGCGCCGCTCAGCATCCGCAGCATCTTCTATGTGCCAGATGCGGTGCGCACCCCCACCCGCCCCGGCCCAGCCTTCAGCTCGCCTTCCTGGCTTTGAGAGCCTGGAGCCCGTTTCTCTCTGCTGAGCGTGCATGCACGTCCCTGGGACCTGTCAGGAAAGCAGAGCCCTGGGCACTCCCTTAAGCAGGTCCCCGCAGGGCTGTGTGCAGACTGAAGTCCTGGTCGGGAGCAGGCTCGGCAGGCTTCTGGCCGTCGCAGGCCCTGTGCCAGCACGCACTCCACTGCCGATTCAGTGCAAGGGCCCATGGGCCACACTGAGACAGGCGCGTGGGGCTGGGTTCCAGAAGCTGCAGACATGGGAACTTGAATTTCTCTTACTTTTCACATGTCATAAGGTGCTCTTTTTTGCTTTTTTCCTACCATTTAAAAATGGAAAAACTGTTCTAAGCTGCGTGAACGGTTGATCTGGCCTGTGGGCTCTAGTTTGCCAACCCCTGGCCCCAGCAGGTTTGGCTCTGTTCCGAGGGTCAGACCAGTCATCATGTTTATGGGGAGGGCGGCAGCTGTCCAGAGAGGCCCCGCCTGCCCCAGAGCCTTGGTGTCAGGGCCAGCCTCTCCAGGCACCGCATGTACGCCCCAAATCTCCCGGCCCAGGCAGCCTCAGGAAGGGCCCCTGACTGTGGCGCTCCACCTCTGCAGGGCCTGCTCCTCCTGACACTGTCCTTGCTTTGCCTCCAGAAACCATCCATGTTTGACGTGAGCCGGGAGCTGGGCTCCAGTGTGTCGCTGTACAGCCGCAAGGTCCTCATCCAGACCAAGGCCACCAACATCCTGCCCACGTGGCTGCGCTTCATCCGGGGTTTGTATCTGTGCCCAGCGTGTGGCTGAGGCCCTGCAGCCCTGGGAGCAGCTCCTCCAGGGAAGGCTCACCTGGGCTGAGCTCAGGGGCAGGGGTGGGGGGTCAGTGGGGAGCCGCATTCTCATAGCCCGGGGCCTCTTCTTGAGCTCCCCGCCTCCAGACACTGGGTTCGGTTGATTGATCCATGACAGTTTTATGATTTTAAGCAAAAAATCTAGGAGGTGGCTTTCAGAGAGTTTAGTGGATGCTGAAATTGTAGAAACTGTCCCGGCAAAGGCTTGCTGGCCTTGCCTGCTTTTCTTCCGACCCCATGACCCAGGTCATGACCTGGACACAGTGTGGGTGAATTCTGGGACGAGGGGTTGGGCAGGGAAGCCCCCGAGTATCCGCTGCTCTCACCCACGCATAGCCACCCGTGTCCAGGTGTGGTGGACAGCGAGGACATCCCCCTGAATCTCAGCCGGGAGCTGCTGCAGGAGAGCGCGCTCATCAGGTGAGTCAGCAGACGCGGCGCCGCCTGGGCAGGCCTGCCTCTGCCGCCAGAGGTGTGCTGGCTCAAAGCTGCCCAGCCTGGAGCGCAGGTGCCCGCGGAGCTGTGGCAGGGGCACATGTGGGTCGCCTGTGGGCTGCCCCGTGGTTCCCTTAGTTTTCGTGAGGAGTTTGGGGACCGACGTGCAGAAGCGCTGCCGCTGCCACGTGTCCCTCCCTCAGCCGAGCCCCGGCCCCAGGGCGGCCGCGGCAGGGGCCCTCCAGAGGCTGTACTGGACGGATGAGGCAGAGGACAGGGCCAGAGCCAGGACGTCTGACCTCAGTCCAGAAGGCCACTCGTGGTGGAAAGGAAGCAAGGGCTGGGCAGGGTTGGCCATCCTTCTCGTCTCCCATCCTGATGGTGGCCACAGCTTTGGTCTGCTGAGCGTTTATTCTCCCCCAGACCGTCCTGAGCCCCTCCCGGGTGCAGCCTCGGGGGTGGGACCCACTAGGTCTCCATGTCACAGGTGTGGAAACCAAGTCACAGGGAGGTCACTGCCACCAGGGAGTGAGCCTGGATTTGAGCCTATGTCTTCCGACTGCAGCCACGTGCACAGCCGGAGCTGGGCTGACCCAGACGCTGGAGGGACCGAGGCTGCAGGCACGGGTGTGTCCAGCCATTTGATCGCTGCTTGTGGCCTTCCAGGGCTGGGCTGTCATCTTTACCAGCAGAGTCAGCCTTAAGTGAAATTTTTTACAAGAAGCGTGACACAGAATCCATGTTCCCTAAGCCCTGGGAGAGTCAGCTGTCCACCGCGTGCCCACTGGCCCCGCGTCTCAGGTGCGCCCCTAGAGGACAAGTGGCGGGGTTGACCTGCCATGTCTCCGCAGACCGCCCATGCCGCACGCCTGTTGTGTCCTCTGCAGCGAGAGGGTCCCGTCCAGGGTCACGCACACCTTTAGCTGTGGCGTTTCTCTGGCCTGGAGGCTGGCTGAGTTCCAGTCATTCCCTGACTCTTGAGACCTGTGTGCGTCTGAGGTCCCCAAGATCTCCTTGATGCCCCGCGTGCTTGGGTGCAGCGGGAGCACCGTGTGCGTCCTGTCAGGCGGCGAGACTGGAGCTGTCCCCTCACTGGCGCTGACACTTGACTAAGGGGGTGTCTGCCAGCCCTCGCAGGTGAAATTCCTCTTTTTTTCTCTGTAATTAGTAATGATTTGTGGGATTGGTATTTTGTAGCTGTCAGATCATTTCTTATACATACACTTTTCTTAATATTTTTACAACTTATTTGCGTGATTGGATTTCCGTTTTACTCAGGAGTTGTGGTCTGCTACTGTCATTGATGCCCGAAGTGCTCCAGGTTTAGCGGGAGCTCGCCCAGGCTGACTCCTTTGCCCCCATTGTGCTTTGTCTTCCACTTTCCCGTCTGCTCTTGGCCGTGCGGAATCTGCCCGATTGTCCCCAGAGTGTTACCTCTCCGGTCCTCCCCCTGAAACAAGCCTGCCCTCCCCAGCTCCGCAGCTCCCTCACTGGCTCAGGCCCTGATGCCACCCGCTGTCCCCAGTCCGTGCCCTCTTCTGGAGTCCTTGGGCTCTGACACTGCACGCCAGGCTTCCCTAACCCTTGCCGTGCACGGACACCTCTTTGTCCCATCCAAGCTGCTGTGGCTCCCCCGACAGACGCAGGCGCTGCCCTGTCCCGTTCTGCCCTGTGGCAGATGGACCGAGTTATTCAGGATGAGAGTAAAAAGAGGAAAAGCTGAAATGAACGTTAAATGTTATTGTTTCCCTACCCTGAGAAGCAGATGGTAATTTTACTTTTTAAAGGAAGCACAGAATACTGTTTAAACGTGCTCTCTCTTGGGTCGCGGTCGCGGCGCACAGGGTCTTCTGTTGCAGCCCGTGGGCTCAGTGGTGCGGCTCAGGCTCCGCTGCTCCGTGCCGTGTGGGGGCCCAGCTCCCTGACCAGGGGCTGAGCCTGTGTCCCTGCACTGCCAGTGGGTCCCCAGGCACTGCACCACCAAGGAAGTCCCGAGGCAGAATATTAAGGAAGTAAAAACACCCCCTAATCCCACTAAAAAAGTTGTTCAAAATTTTATGCCCTTATGTAATGTTCTGGTAAATATCCAGATGCAAAAATTACCAGTGTTGTAAAACTGTAGTGCACGTATAGTGTGTCCAGGATGAAAAGTGAAAGTGTTAACGTGCTCAGTCGTCTGACTCTTTGCAACCCCAAGGACTGCAGCCTGCTAGGCTCCTCAGTCCGTGGGATTCTCCGGGCAAGAATACTGGATTGGGTAGCTGTTCCCTTCTCCAGAGGATCTTCCCGACCCAGGGATCAAACCCAGGTCTTTGCCTTGCAGGCAGATTTTTTACCATCTGAGCCACCAAGGAAGCCTCTGTTCAGTATAAACCAAAACTAAAATATACATGCACGGATCATAATTATGAAAAATATAACGTACAGCAGGTAGTTTTTTGCATACTTAGTATATATGTGTGCTCTGTAATTTATCCATACTGGGATCTCTCTGGTTTTTCTTTCAACTCAGGCACTTTTTCATGTCATTAAGAATCATGTTGAGGGTGTAATTTTTAATGGTGTGTAGTTTTCCATCATTCATTTCAACCTGTTCTCTCCTGTTGAACACACACTTGTTCTTAATTGTGTTTTATGTGCTATGGTGAAAATCCTGGTCCATAAATCTTTACTAGCTGAGCTACAAGGGAAGCCCTAGGGGTTCCTGCCTCTAGGGGGCGCCCGTCCCCTTAACTGGAATTGACCACAGGTCACCCCTTCCTTTCTGGGATGTCTTCACTCCTCTGAGGGATGTCTTCACTCCTCTGATTATTAGGTGGCTAACGTCCTTGTTTGATGGTATTCCGTGAAAGTTTCTTTCTTGTAATAAGTGCTTTTCTGTTCTGTAGAAAACTCCAGGGCGTTCTGCAGCAGAGGCTGATAAAATTCTTCATTGACCAGAGTAAAAAAGATGCTGAGAAATATTACAAGTTTTTTGAAGATTACGGCTTGTTTGTGAGAGAGGGAATCGTGACCACAGCTGAGCAGGAGGTCAAGGTAGGGTCTGGGTCTCGGGCCTTCCTCTGGGTGGCCTCGGACCATGGAGGACACCGCTGAAGAGCAGACACCTGCTGGGACATGAGGATGGCCAGCCGCGCTCCCAGCAGTCAGGCCTCTGGACCCCACAGATGGTCTCGGCAGGCCCAGCTTGGCCAGGGCCCCTGCCTATGGCCAGAGGGGTGGAGGTGTGCACCGTCTCCTCCCACAAGGGCCCGGGAGACTTGAGGTCACAGAAGCAGGGACAGGCCAGGTGCCTGGTTCATGGGTGGGGAGGGCAGCTCATGTGATGGAGCAAAAGTCCTTCAACGTGGGCCAGGGGTCAGTTAACTACATAATTACTTAAAAACAGTAAGATTGTTCCATAAACATTTTGGGGCCACTTTTAAGTTGTAATACAAAAGAAGGAGGGTGACTGACTGCCTGGGGTCTCAGGGGTGCTTCTGCAGGCCAGGGAGGGTGGGACAGGGGCTGAGCGCCCAGGCTGCCAACCTGCGCACCACCCCCCCCAGCCCTTCTTACCCCGGTTGTCCAACAGCTCAGGCACCGCCTGCTTGGGCTCCACACGCACCCTCTGTGTCCGTCCGAGCGGCACCCAGGTGGGGCCAGAGGCTTGTCTAAGCCCTTTATTGGTGTCTCGTGTTTGTTAGGATCTGTAACAAGCACCAGAGCATGAACTGAGCCTCTGCACCCAGAGCCCGGCTTGCCGGGTGGGCTCCCCGATCCCTGTCCGCTCCCCTTGCGTCCCCACCATGTCACCCTCGTCTGGACTGTGCCCTTTGGGCACCGTGGTTTGTCAGATGCAGCGGTGGTGTAGACGCGGCAGGGTGTATCCTCAGGGCACGACCAGGCCCTAGCCTGTTGCTGCTTCTCCGTCCTCACTGATGACTCCACCCGCGGTCACATACAAGTCTCACCACTCCACCCGCGGTCACATACAAGTCTCACCCAAGCAGAGACAGACACCCCTCCTTCCAGGGTCTGTTCTCCGAGTCACACACCCATTTCAGTTTTCACACTGCTGTGAGGAGGGCTGGGGAGCGTGGACTCCACACCCACGTGCCCTGCTCCACGAGAGAGGGTCTGTGATTCGGGACAGAGGCTGCTGGGTTTAAGAGCGGCTCTGTCACAGACAGGGCCCAGCCACTCCTGCAACCGTGCACGCGGCTCACCCAGAAAGACCCGCTCAGCGAGGCCCTGAGCCAGCTGGAATGGCTGGTAGGGGGTGCTCAGGGCCCTGCACTGGTGTCTCCAGGTCCCCCAGACCCCGGGTCAGCCCAGTATGCTACCCCAGGCCGGGCTCCTGCAGCAGCTGTCTCGGCTGCAGACGCAGTGGGTCACCAGGCCAGCCAGAGCCGTCCTCCCTTACTGGAGGCCCCTGAAGTCTGTGCCCCTCAGTCTGGCGGCTTCCAGAGCCAGGACCCGGAACTCCAATGACCCTGCCTCTGCCGCCTGCAGGAGGACATCGCGAAGCTGCTGAGGTATGAGTCGTCAGCACTGCCTGCTGGGCACCTGACCAGCCTCCCGGACTACGCCAGCCGCATGCAGGCTGGCACCCGCAACATCTACTACCTGTGCGCCCCCAACCGGCACCTGGCGGAGCACTCGCCCTACTATGAGGCCATGAAGCGGAAAAACACGGAGGTGGGTGAGCTGGCCGCCCCCCCCCCGGCACCTGTCCTCCCTTCCGGCCAGGTCAGAGGGCAGGGCCCCTGAGCCCTGAAGGAGGGGCGTGCTCACTGGGAACTGACGGGCTGGGCTGGGCCGGGGACCGGGAGAGCCACACATGCCTCTGGCATGGACAGAGGCAGGCCCGAGCCGCCGTCTGATCCCCTCTCTAGGAAGTGACACGAGGGTCTCTCTATGAACATCCTCCGCGTTCCTGCTCGCTGAGGGCTGTCTCTAAACCACTCACTTCATCCAGGAGCCCTGCTCTGTCACGGGCGGAGGCTTGCCCACCTGATAACGCCATCTCGGCCCACACAGGTTCTCTTCTGCTACGAGCAGTTTGATGAGCTGACCTTGCTCCACCTGCGTGAGTTTGACAAGAAGAAGCTGATCTCTGTGGAAACAGACATTGTCGTCGACCACTATAAGGAGGAGAAGTTCGAGGATGGCGCCCCAGGTCAGCTCGCTTCCCTGCCCTACGGGCTCAGGTGTGGCTGGTGGCCTCGGGGAAGGTGAGGTCAAGCGGCCCGGGGAGCTGGCTGTTGGCCTCACGGCCTCTTCGGGGCTGCGGTAGTGGGTGTGGGGTCTCTTTTCAACATGTCTTCCTAAGACTGATCAAGCTGAGAGAATCAGAAGTTTTAAGGCCCTAATAAAATAGATGCATATGGGCCTCGGGCACCCAAAAGGCATCCTTTCTGAGGTGTGAATTTATCAGCTGTTTTTTTAATGTTTATTTGGCCGCACCGGGGCTCAGTCGTGGCACTCAGGACCTTCAGTCTTCGTGGCAGCATGCAGGGAACTTCAGTTGCAGCATGTGGGATCTGGTTCCCTGACCAGAGATTGAACCTGGGCCCCCCTGCACTGGGAGCGCGGAGTCTTAGCCACTGGACCACCAGGGAGGTCCCTCATCCACTTGCTTTCAGATGCAGAGCGTTTTGGTAGCTCTGTGGTTGTGCCGGTCAGTGGCAGAGCGGAGGGAGCCCACGGGGAGAGGGTTATGCAGACAGCCCCAGCTCACCCTGTGCTTGCCTGTAGCAGGAGACCGCCTGTCAGAGAAGGAGACAGAGGACCTGATGGCCTGGATGAGAAACGCTCTGGGGTCCCGCATCACCGACGTGAAGGTGAGGCTCTCCGATGGGCCACCAGCCAGCCGCCATGACCCTCCGTGACCACACAGCTGGCCAGCCTGCCGCCTCTGGGCTGCTGGCCGGGTGGGTGCTCTCCCAGCAGTGGTTGGAGCCATGGTGTGAGGTGGAGATCAGGCATGTCACTGCCACCCCTGCACTCGTGTGCCCTCTGTGCCCAGGGGTGCTGCTGATGCGAGATAAGCAAGCTCGGCTTTGCCTCCACTTTGTAGAGTGGATGGAACCAAGAGTGGAAAGTGAGCAGTTGAGAGCCTGGTGGGCAGAGAAGAGGGCTCCCTAGTTGGTCTGCCTGGTCCAGGCCTGAAGGGGCTGCAGTAATTGAGGATACAAGAGCATACCATCCTGCTTGGGTTCTTAATGGGGGTTTGGGTGGGCTGTAATGAGCTAGGAACCCACCAGTCCAGCACAAAGCTGCAAGAGAAAGTTACCAGAGAACAGGCATCACTGGCTGAGGGATACGTTCCGGCGTGGCTGCAAGGGAGGGCAGGTGTCCGAATGGCCGAGAGCGGAGGGCAGACCCAGGGCCCTGTGGGAGGCAGCAGGGAGCAAGGCTTCTTTACGCAGCACACGTATCGTGTCCGTGCTCTGCAGCAGCGGCTCACTTAAGGTGGCCTGTGAGGGAGGCAGAATTCTTGTCCGTTTCCTATGAAGGAACAGGCACGGTGCTTCCCCAGGTCAGCAGGCTGTGGGCTCAGCAGGCCCAGGAGTCTCTGGTATAAGTCAGGAGGCCTGTAGCCTGCAGGGCTGCGGGGGAGAAGGTGTATTTGATGAAATAAAGGCCAGAGGGAGCCACAGGGCAGGGCCGGTGAGAGCACTGTCTCTCGGAAGGACAGAATTAAGAGAGAGAGGCGGGGCCTGGAGACACAGGGTCGCTGTAGGACTTGGCAGCAGCCTGTGAAGCAGAGACATACATACAGGTAACACCAGGCAGGATGGACCTTGGAGGCTAGTTTAGAATTTGGCAGCTTTGTAGTGTAGATGAGGAAAGTTCCCAAGCAGCATGCAGTCAGGCCTCCTCTCCTTAGGGGCTGATGGGGAGACAGGGAGGAGGGCGCGCGACTGTCCTGGCTTGTCACCTGGGGAAGCCTCATGTCTGTCCAGACCCTGCCAGGGCTCCCCTCACCTCTGGCCGTGCCTGCAGGTGACTGTCCGGCTGGATACCCACCCTGCTATGATCACGGTGCTGGAGATGGGAGCCGCCCGGCACTTCCTGCGCATGCGCCAGCTGGCCAGGACCCAGGAGGAGCGCGCACAGCTGCTGCAGCCCACGCTGGAGATCAACCCCAGGTGAGGCCGCTGGGGCCTGCGTTCCTCCATGCCCAGGGAGCATGCATGCTCCTTTCTAACCCACCAGGTATTCTTTGAGTTGTATGAATCCGGGTTCTTTCACTTACAACACATAGAGAAGTACATGAGCTAATGGACAGTTTGGTTAATATTTGTAAACAGTCATGTTTTAAGAAAACTGGACCTTGCCTGTGCCCAGAAGCTCCTGTTTTCCTCCTAGAATTGTCCCGCCCCCCAGGGGGAGCCGCAGTCCTGCCTTTGGGTACTTGTGCATCGTTACACACAAGCTCAGTTCACCGTTTCTGAGTGGCGTGTGAAGGGACCCCTGTGCAGCCTCACTTTCTTCAGTCAGCCTGTGAGCCCACCCCGTGGAGGGGGTGACCGTGGTTTGTGTTCACAGCTGAATCACATTCCAGGTTCGAGTCTGCTCGGCACAGTAACTCTTCTGACAAACACTGGGGTAGTTTCTGTTTAGAGGCTGTTGGGAGCAGGTTGCTCTGAACGCCTGTCCTCCACCTGGGGCACGGGTGAGTCTCCAGGGCATGTGCCCAGGCGCAGAAGGGCTGTGTCCTCAGCTGGGCTGGACCAGGCCCAGGGCTTCCAGAGGGCAGAGCGTCAGAACCTGGTCCTGCGAGTGAGCCTTAGGCTTGGCCTTCTTTGTGTATTTCATCAGCTGCAGATATCTTCACTTACTTTTCACCTGTCTGAAGATACCTTCTGAAGAGAAATTCTTATGTAATTAATTTTAATATAATCAAATGTATGCATGTCTGATGCTTTCTGGGGTCTGAGGAAATCTCTATTTCAGAAATGTTTCTTCCCCTGTATGCCTTTCGTGTTCATGGAGCCTGTCTGGGATCCATGTAGGGGGTGGGCAGGGATACACTTCAGCTTCATGGAAACACCTGTTGCCTGGACTGTTAACTGCTTAATATTTCCACTCCTGCTGATCTGTGCTGCCTTCTCAGATGAGTATTTTTTTCTTTAGCATTCTTGTACATTTTTTATAGTTATTTGATGTCTTTTTTTTTGGTATTGAAATTTCATTTTCTAACTGGTGCTGTTGTACATGGAGGCATTTTTTATTTGGAAACTAACTTTGTATGCAGCAGTAATCTTTTAAATGAAGCACCTAAGTTACCAAAAATGTTAGAAAAAGTCCATAGTTTCACACCACCACAGTCACTGCCCTATTTGGTGTATTTCTTTTGGACTTTAAGCTATGAGAGCTTTGTTTTTTAATATAGTATGTGTCTGAGTTTTTAATTTACCACCTTAGCATATTTTTCCTCCTTTTTAAGCATTAATTTCCTTAAAATATTAGGGAGTAGGGAAAGGTGCCTTTTCCAGCTTCTGAGCCAAATTACTAGCCACATGATTACTAAGTGGAAGATCTGAATTGGCTCATGGCCGGCCACGCAAAGTGTCAAGGGCCTCTCCACAGCCACCCCGGTTGGCAGGTAAGCATAAGCGATACAGGCCTGTGTAATGGGTGTGTGGCTCCCATCGCTGAGTCCAGCAGATACGGGCACTGACTGGACACCCACTAGCTTTAACTAGTTCTGGCACAAATGTGGTTTTATAAGATAGCTGTGCAGAGGGCTCATTTTCTATTGCCGGAAGACTTTAACTCATTTGCTCTAAAATTTGTATGTTCCTTGAGTCTTTAGAATTCTCAACCATATGGAGTTTGTGGTGGGACACCTCCAGTGTGGGGTCCTCACCTTGCAGATGTTTGCTGCTGTGAACAGCGCTGGGAGGGAGGGAATTGCAGCATCTCAGATGGGGCACCACAGATACTGCCGTCCTCGGTACCTTCCCCCAATGCCTTCAGTTTTATCAAACAAACACCTTCATTTCTGCCATTCAAAAAATGAAAATTCTACCTTATAATTTTGATGTTTCCTATTGTATTTTTTCCTCTGCAGAAAAAATTTCAATTTTTATGTAGCCAAGAGTCTTCTTTCTGACTTCTATGTTTGTATTTAGTCTGAAAAGGCTTTTTTCCCCATTGAAGATTATCAGACACTTCTTCCCTGTTTTCTAGTATTATACTTTGCTTTTAGTTTTTACATTTAATCCTTGACTGGTCTGGAGATTGTTTTGGTTCTTGGTTCAGGGAATCACACAGGAAGAAACTTGCTTCCTGGGTGCTGCCCAGTTATCCTGTCTTATCAGGTACTAATAACATTGCTGTATGGATTTGACCATTTATACACTGTCCACTTTGCACCGTTACCATTTCCTTTTCCAGAACTAAACGACTTGATTATTGGTGCTTTGTTTTAACTGGGACCTCCTCCTCCAATTTCTTCTGATTTCCATGTTTACTCTTCCTTATGAACTTGGTAGATTTTTTTAAGGAATAAGAATATAATTTAAGGAAAGTTTCACTTCTGTCTGTGGTCCACTTATCCAAGAAATATGTCTTTTTGTATGTTAAAGTTGACTTTCTTTATCTCAGGAGTATATAGTTTTTATATTAATAGCAAAACTTTTGCTAGGTTTTCTGGGTATAATCTATAATCAGTTATAAAAGTTTTTGTGTGTTTTTTTTGACACTGCACTATTCTTTATTACCCTTTTTGTTGTTGCATGTTCTAATAACCCCAGCATTTCAGAAGAGTCACTCCAGGTCACAAGCCCCCTCAGTGTACACCCCCAGCTCTGGCTAACATGTGGTTTCCGTGTTGCAGGCACGTTCTGATCAAGAAGCTCAGTCAGCTGAGAGACAGCGAGCCTGACCTGGCCCAGCTGCTGGCGGATCAGGTGAGTGGGCGAAGAGCAGGCTGAGGCTTTGAGGTTTCCTCTAAAACCCTGTTTTAAATAGAACTACTTTCTTCCCTTCTCTTTGCATTTGAGGTCCCTGGGTTGAACCCAGGCCTTGCTCCCCCTCCCACTGACAAGGTGCTGCCCTGCCTTTCAGATCTACGAGAACGCCATGATCACAGCAGGACTCGTTGACGACCCTCGACCCATGGTTGGACGCCTAAACCAGCTGCTTGTCAAGGCCCTGGAACGACACTGATGGCCACGGATGAAGGGACAGATGCCACCATGGGGCAAGGCGGCCTGCAGCCAGTCACCAGGGAATAGGGGCACACGCGGGAATGACTGGGTGCGCAAATGACACCACCTCCTTTTGAGCTTTATTTAATTAAAAGGCATTTCTTAGTTTTAGACTTTCTTTCCAGACTGAGAAAGTGGGGTGCTCTGGTGACACAACCGCCACACTTAACAATGGAAGTGGGTCAACTGAGGAAGCCTACCTTCCATCCCTCTCCTCAAATGCCAGCTGCTGCAGGGTGGTTGGGGGCACAGGGAGAGGGACGGCACTGGGTTCCTTAAGCGCTAACCCTCCGCTCTTAACTGTGACAAATCAGTTGTTGTCTTCAGCTCCTGGCGTAGGGCAGGGGTTGTGGACCCCAGAATGGACTTAGGTCAGCGTCACCTCCACCGGGTAATGGTCACTGATGGCCAGGGCCTGTGGGAAGACAGCAGTGAGCACAGGGACCCCAGACACCTAGTCATCTACGGTCGTGCACCTGAAGTGGGTCAGGACTGGCCCAGGGCCATTGGTTTTTCTCAAGTCAACAAAAAAAAGCAGTGTGTCCAGGACAGATACTTACCATCTCGTTGCTCAGTCCATATTCAGCTTGGAAGTCAAAGGGAGTGGCCGAGCCAGGAACCACAGAACTCTGGAGCAGAGACCCTGCGACTACAATCCTACAGCAGCAGACCCAAGAGAAAGTCCCCTTGAGCCCAGGGTGTGACACTCTGCACTTGCACCTTGGGTCCTGGCCTGTGCCCCAGCTCATCTGGGTCTGCTGAATGTCACACAACCCCAACCACGCCCAGATGCCACTGTGGAGTCGGTCGGGCCCCAGCTCAATGTTGCCCCAAACTGCACACCACTGACCAACCTCCATTATCTGCCAGTGTCGTATTCTCCCTAAATGTGCTCAAACCCAAAACTAAGAAATGCCTTTCCTAAGTCAGGAGGGTGAGCCTCCGGTCTTGGGAAGCACTTCTGAAGCTAGTCGCAGAGGCACCCCGCTCACCTGTCATAGGCGCAGTTTGTGGATGTAGCCGTGGTGTCGGCACTGTCAGGAATCAGCCACTGGAAGGTGGAGCTTGTGCGCAGGCGGATGGATGACCACTGCGAGGAGGTCACGTAGCTGCAGTCAGCGTTGAAATCGCCCATCAACATGATGTCCTGCCAGGAGACAGCCACGGGTTGGCCCAGGGCATGATGCACGATGGAGGCCCCCAGAGCCCAAGGCAGGGGTGGGGCTCACATTCAAGTCCCACTTCTGCTGGACATCCAGGTAGACGTCGTAGAGAGAATTAATCTCAGCCACTGCGTCCGATGGGGCCGAGTGGAGGGGAACAATGGCAAATTCCTTGACCTCTGTGGAAGCAGCAGCGCAGGTGTTGGCTGGGGTGGAGGACAACTGAGACACCCCCCAAAGGTGGACATCTTCCTAAGTAACTTCAGTGTAAGACCAAAGGGGCTGTGGGGTGGAGCGCAAGAGAGCACGTCCGGGGCGGGCGCACTCACTGGTGGAGGGGGATGAGAACTTGACCACAGCGGGCTCCCGGCTGAAGCTGTCGTTCCCGCAGGACTCGCAGCCGTCGTCGTACTGGTAGGTGTCCAGCACGGACACCTTGTTGGGTCTGCAGAAGGCCGGGCCGGAGGGTGGTCAGCCTGGGCTCAGGCACCACGCAGACCCACTGGCACAGAGCTCCCACCAAAGCCTCCTGCCTCTGCATGGGCTGAGGCCTCGAGGGGCACAGCCCAGCTCAGACCCCTGCTCAGACCCCACTTCTTGCCCCCAAACCTGAGGGGAGGGGCCCATGGGCTCTAGGCGACATTGTAGCCTCCTGTGTGCCCGTGAGGTGGGGGCCTGCAGCGTTACCTGAACACAAAGAGGTAGCGCTCCTTGTAGCTGTTGCGGCCCAGCGGCTCGCTGACCACGTAGTGGTAGGTGTTTGGGTCATCCCTGGATTGAGGAGACAAACGTCCCAGTCAGGAGGTGGTGGTGGGGCGAGTCCCAGGGACCTACCCCACACCCGTGTCCCTGCAGCTGGGCTGCCCTGGCACCGTGTCTGGGAAGAGACAGTCGCCATCGTCCCCCTCCCCCCGGGCCTCCTGGGACCCCACTTCACCCACTGGTTGAGATCATCCAGGAGCTTCCCCACGGCCACCAGGTGGCTGTCTCTGACCTCCTGGATGAGGGCGATGTCGTAACGACGCAGGATCTGGGGACAAGGCCACAGTGTTGCTGAGCAGGCAGGCGGAGACCGATGTGTCCAAGCCTGCCTGCTGTGGGTCCCAGGGCTGAGCTGCTGGCCCCGCCCTGGACACTCCCTGTCACAGCCTGGCCTGGGACCCTAACACCAGCACAGCAGTAACAAGGGCCTGTCCCCCAACAGATGGGCTGAGACCTTGATGCCCCCATCACCACCGCCACCAGTCACCCTCAGGACTGACTACCGACCCAGGATTCCCAGGGCCTGTTAGACGGCCCACCTCCAGCTTCCCCACCCTGAGGGCCCTGGGGACAGATCTGGACTTACGCGCACAATGTAGCTGGAGAGTGTAGCATTGGACATCTTGGTCTCCCCGAAGGTGCGGATGTTGAAGGCAGCTATCTTCAGGGACAGGCCCAGCTGCAACAGGCCAGCAAGGGCGAGCAGCAGCCCCATCAGCTTGGTGCCCCTCATCCTGGAGCAGGAGGGAGAGCCACATATGAGCTGGGGTGGCACAATGGGCACCCTTTCCTCCCTGAGCCCAGCTGGACAGAAACAGACCAGGGCGAAAGCCAGAAGCTAAGGACCACATAATGGGCCCTAGATCTCCTCACTCCTCACCTGCCAGCAGATGAGCTCCACGAGGGTTGCCAGCCCAGGAAGCCCCTGGTAGTGTAGTGCCAGCTTACTGCCCATGAAGGGCAGACACCCCCTCCATGGGACTGGCTAGGGTTCTCGCAATCGGGCGTCCTCCACCTATGAGCCACAAGTCACCCAGCCTTTGGGGCACCGGGCACACTCACCTGAAACCTTTCACAAAGAATTCTACCAAGAATTAGTATTCTTCAGTACCGATTTTCTTCTTTGGCTGCTTAAATAATACTCACGAAGTGTTAAGAAACACAAGCGGGAGCTGCTGCAGCTCCGCAAAAGAATGTTCGTCCCACCTGGGGTTTTAAAGGTTCAGGCAGCTGTGCCCTTTCCCAGGGCATCACCTGGAGGACACGGAACAATAGCCCTGCCTGTGTGCCTTTCTCAGCAGGTGGGTGACTGGCATGTGCTTATTTTGAGAGGCACAGGTCCTTGCTTCTGTAAAAAGCACCTGATGATATTTGCACTTGATTTTAAAAAGTCATTCAACACAGCCAAAGGCTCTCTGGCTTTTGCAAATGCTGCTCTCCCAGGGATGGGGAGCAGGTGCCCTCGAGGGCGGGGCCCCAGCAACACTCCGGCTGCAGGATTTGAGGTGACCTTGGCGCCAGCACAAAGCTCAACTGTGCCTGTTGTGAATGGAGCCCATGGTGGTGGCTCTGTTCCAGAAACCCCTCTCTCCTCAACTCCAGCTTTCCCTGTGGGGGCTTCAGGGCGGTGGGTACCAGGGGCTGCAGAGCCCACCTTAACTGCTAGCAATGGAGAGCCTGTGTGTCCAGGCACAGGTGACAGGAGCAGGTCACAAGAACACGGTCAGGCAGCAGATCAGGGTCAGGCCTTGGGTCCAGTCATTTCTTCTTGGAATTCTTTGCCTTCCCATTTGTCTTTACTTCCTGTGGCTGCTGCAACAAGTCACCACAAACTTAATGGCTTAAAACTATAAGAAACTTACTGTCTAATAATTTCAGAAGTCAGAGATCCAAATCACTGCCCTGAGCTGAAATCAAAGTGTCACAGGCTGCACACCCTCTGGAGGTTCTGGGAGGCCCTTCCGCCCTCTTCAGCATCTGGAGGCTCCTGGTGTCCTTGGCTGTGGCCACATCAGTTCACTGCCTTCTGTGTCAATTCTTCCCCCTCAGAGAAGTAGGTGAGTGTAGGGTTCTCCCAGATAATCTGGGACCATCTCTGTATCATGAGATCCTTTTTTGCTCTGTGATGTTTCCAGGGATTAGGACATGGGTGTATCAGAGGGAGGGTAGCATTATTCAGCCCATCACCCCATCAATGGGGGCTCTGCCCCATTAGGGAGAGGCTGTGGTCTCCAACAACAGCTCTGCAAGTAGGAAGGCTGGGTCCCTCCCTGGAATGGAAGGGCCTTGCTGTGGCAGGCGTGAGGTGTGTGTGCAGGGCTACAGGGGACTGGGCTCAGGGAGCGGGAGCAGCCTGAGAAGGGCAGTCTTCAAGGACCAAGGTCAAAATCACAGAAGCATCATGAAGGCGGAGGACACGGGGCATTAAAAACAACTCAAAGTAAACCAAGACCAGAACCCCCCGAAGTAATGAGAACATGCTGATGGACAGCTCTGGCCATCAACAGGAGTGCTAGTTGGCTTGAAATGGCATCTACTATGCAGGTCACGTGGCCTTGCCCTCAGGCTGCCAGGAGCCCCCCTGCAGCCTTTTGCAAAGGTTGGATTGCTGACTCTCCTGACTGCAAGAGGATCAAAATCAAGATTCTAACCACTAACCAAGACCATCAATGCATCCTGAACAGGTGCCTTCCTTCCATGATTTCTTCCCTGGACACACAGGAGCAGATCTTTGAGGGGAGTAAACCAGTAGGTGGCACAGCCGTGGCTCACAGAGGGTACCTGGATCCCCCCAGTTTTCAGGGACACAGGCACCCCATCAACCAAACACTGTGCCAAGGAGCTGCCCTCCCTCACCAACCTGCCAGAGAAAAGGTCCCAACCATGGCCTCACTTGCACCAAGTGCCCAACTCCGCTGCCACACCAGCGGCCCTAAGTTAGGCCCACAAGAGAGGCAGGCAGCTCGGCCCGGGAAGAGCCCAGCCAAGAGTCAGGGGTTTGGGGCCCAGTCCAGGCTCACCCACTGCACCTTCGACCACTTTGAACTTCAATATCTTCAACTCCAAATAAAATGGGGATAAATCCATCATTGCTTTCCTCTTAAGTTTGTCTTAAGGATCAATAAATAGAACAAAAAGATCATCTTACATCTTAAAACTTCATCCTATCCTAGACCACCACTTCCCTGGTGGTGTAGTGGCTAAGACTCCACGCTCCCCACGTAGAGGGTCCTGGTCTGATCCCTGCATACTAAGACATGCAGCCGAAAAAAAAAAAAAAAAAGACCCAGTGAGCACCCCCAAGAACTTGGGGGTTGAGGGGGCATGACTTGCACACTAGCATGTGGCCCAGGAGACAAAGGTCCACAGGCCTAGGGGCAAGAAGCGCACAGAGCAGCAGGGCACGGAGGCGCCCACAGTGAACCTGCAGGATGCATTTTACTTTGGAGGAAAACGGTGACACTAACCATCTTCCAACACTCCAGCGTTTCAACATGACATCTTGCGACATTGCTTTGTGTGGTTTCATGTCTGCAAAGCTAGGTTTCTGGCAGTTACTGAAAAGGCAATTACTGTGTACGTCAATACGGAAAAGGCAACAAGGGTAACCATGTCCAGTTTGATTCCAAAATTCAAGAAGAGCCTGACAGGCAAACGTTCCACTCCTAAGTAATTACGGTTACTTAAAAATGCAATGAAAAAAATTTATGTTTACATTATTTTCCAAATGTCTATTATAAGTTATTAAGATATAAATACTGTACTTAAACTGTTTGGGTTTAACTATTTAAAAATGAAACTGTTATTTCTTTGGCCAGTGGGTCCCTTAAAATATTTACTGACCTTAACTAGGGGTACTCTGAGAGTCTGGGACCCTCTAACACACACAATGGGGGTGACCCCTCCCACGATGGCCCTCACCTGCCCAGATGCCAGACGCCTCAGGCTCACCTGGGTCCCTGCTTTCCCACAGCTCTACCCGCTCTGGTTCTGCAGCGCCCATGCCTGCCCTTCCCCGAACCCACCCAGTGGTCTCCTCGCTCCCAGAAACTCCCCACAGTCCAGTCTCCACACAGCACCCACACATCTTGTGAATCAGATCACCCTGTTCCCCTGCTTAGACTGTTATGGGTTCCTCCCGTCCTGTAGGGGAAAGCAGGCACCTACCAGGGGCTGGGCGATGCGAGCTCAGGGCCCTACTCTGCCCCCAGGGCCGCCCAGGTTCCGCTCACAGCGCTGCCTCAGAGAGGTCGCCCTCCCCCGACCCGACCCTGCCACCAGCTGGTCCCAGTGCCACCTTTTCCATGACCCTTATCACTGGTTTTCTTTGTTTTAGTGTGTTTGCTCTTACCTGCTTATACTCACTGAAGGCCAGCCTCTATTATTAATAGAACATAAGCTGCACAGGAGCAGGGACCTCATCTGTCTCATCCCTGAAAGATGCTTGAAGGGCAAAGGCCCTGTGCTCGCCTGCCCCCCACCTCCCACACGAGAGAACGTCCCCTCCTCACGGACCCCCCTAGAGAGAACCCGGCAAGGCCTCCTGTCCTGAAGCACAGAGGACACTACAGGGCGTCCAGGCGGCTTCTGGACACTCGGCCTGAACTGATCAGAAGCTTCCAGGAGCCAGTGGCTGTTGTGTCCGCCCTCAGCCAGATCTGACGTGGATTCCTTCTCTCCCCTCAAGGGGGGTGTTCGCTGGCCCCAAGACAGCATTCTGGAGGACAAAGGGGCTTCCATCTTTTACCCGAGACAGTCAGTGTCTCTGCTGGGGCACAGCTCTAATTGGGGTCCAACAGACAATGTAGGTCAGCAGTCATCACTCAGCTCAGCCACTGGCCTTGGCCCGTGACCCCATCTTAGCTCACCATCCGTCATGAATTTATTTCTGTTCATTATAAGGAAACCATTAACCCAGAATGGAAAGTTTCTCAGAACAGCATGTGCATGAATTGCTATAATCCACAACAGTTTCAGAGTCATGCTCAGCACAGCCCCGACCCTGCCCCCTCACCCAGCTACGCCAGTGCCCACTGTGCTACTGCCACAGGCCACACCTGGGCTCCGTGGCCCACCAGCCTGAGTGCCAACGTGCGCACCTTCTGCATGTCACAGACAAGCCTCCCCTGGCTCCTTATCCCACCAGAGGCATTTTCCAAGGTGTGTGCTGTGAAGACTGGCATGCCTCTAGCCTGAGCCCATGAACAAACAGGTTCAGGTTCCTGATGCCTGAGGCCCTGAAAGACTTAACTAGAGTCACGGAGCTCCACTGACTGGACTCCCAGTAAGCTGGTAACATCTCCAACAAGGTGGAGTGAAGAGTGTCCCCCAAATCCCCAAGCCCCCCAGTCTCTCCCAAGCGCAGAGTGGCTCTTCAGCAGGCTCTCCCCCATCCAAAGGGTCTCCAGAGGGTTCAGAGTGCAGGACAGTGCGGGTAGCAGGAGCCGGTCATGGCAGGGTCTGCAGAGAGATTTTCTACTGATTTATCTTCACTGGTCCTTTCTTCAGCTGTCTCTCTTCTACTTTTAAATCCACCTAACTGAATTTTAAATTTGCTACTGTACTTTTCTCTTTTAGAATTTTCAATCTTTTATGAATTCTAATTCTCTATGAAACTCATCTTACCTGTTTCAATGTTAATCAGTTATTTTAAACTCTATGTCTGCCAACTCCAGCATCTTAATCTTCTGTGGGTCTCTCACTCTTTCCTTTCTGTCCCATTTATCAGGGTACAGAGCAACCAGACGCAGAGTCAGGCGCTGTGTGTGACAGACCGGAGAGGCCAGGAAGGTGTCTCCCTCCAGGGGGCAGCAGAGGGGGCTGGCCACCCAAGGTCTGAGCAGAGAGACTGGCATTTTTAGGGCTGTTCCTCCTGGCAGGCTCTCAACTCTTTCTGGCACCATGAAACTGCCAAAGACCCAGCTCTGCTCCGTACACACCTTCTGCCTTTCTGGCCTCCTCCCTCTCAGGGATCTCTGCCCTCAGGTCCCACTGCCTCCGCAGCTCCCAAGCCGTCAGAGCTCAGTCTCCCCAGCCCCACACGGTTACCTGGGGCTCCGCTGGGTTCTCTGCCTCTGGGCAGCTGCCCCTCCCCAGCCCCCAGAGGCCGGTCTAGGAGGCAGACTCACCTCTTCAAGCTCCCCTCTGCGTTGCGGGTCCCAGGGTGGCGCTCCAGTCCTTTGAGCAGGAGCCTTGAGTCCTCGGCAGGACCGGTCTGCTGTGAGCAATTCCATAGCCAGAAGCAGTCTGTTTGTTACCTGGAATGCGTCACTGAAGTAGAGAGCTGGAGGCTCTGGTGGGTAACTAGGCAAGCTGGTTTGACTAGCAGACTGTGCGTGGACATCTCTGAGGTAAAAAGCAAGAGAACGCAAGCCAATGAGAAACCATCCTCTCTGCCCAACCAAGTCTTTGGGACTGAAGATCTCTGTATCCTGTTTGAAACCTAGAGTATTTGTTCTCATTACCCCAGTCCTAAAGGTGAAGATGGCGCAGGCCATGCCCTATAAGCTGTCCTACGGCCCCTCAGAGAATGGCAGCACCTGTCCTGAGCTGAGGTTCACCACCTCGCTCCTAGAGAAGGGGCCTTGGGGCCTGCAGGCGGCCAGCTCCAAGCCTCTTTCCTCTCTGGGGACTCTGGGTCAGGTAGCGATGCTATTTTCTGAAAACTCCAAGTACCTGCTGTGCTTCCCCCGGGACCAGCCTGGGGCTTCTCTACAGACACTAGAGTGTTTCACACTGACGGTCTCCACACAGTTGTGCTGGGGCTCCTGCGTCAGGGCCTCTGCACTGCTCCTACCCCCAGACCGCATGGCTCGACCCTCCCTTGACTCCAGCCTCTGCCCAGACCCCACCCACCACGGCACCCCACTCAGCAGCAGGCTTCGTCCCACCAGTCTCCTCCACCCTGCTCACTCTCTCCTGCCCACAGTCACAGCCAACACCTGCTGTACAGTCAGCCTGATCCCCTGGGGCCGACGCAGCAGCACCTGAGCACGGCCTGGCTGAGTGAAGAGATGAAGGCTAGTCAGCGGCCTGCTGGACAGAACCAGGGCTTTAGCTCTCCAGCCTCTTCAGCCCATTTAAGTGTGAGCATCTCACCCAAGAGGAACCCAGCATGGTCCTCCCAGACGACTGAGTAAAGGAACAGGCTTCTGCACTGGGCCAGGCTCCTCAGCCTGGCAGAGGTGTCTGCCTCCTCGGGAACTGCCCGGCTCTGGGCAGTGGTACTGATCTCACCTCATGTCTATACCAGCATAGAAAACACGTCCACTTACCTGTGAGGCTGGCTTTCCAGACACCTTCCCCCAGGGCCTGCACAAAAGCACAGTCGCGGGTCAAGGGACAGGGTCTCAGGCAGGAGCAGCGATGACCTCAGGAGACCAGGAATGAGTCCAGTCCGGCTCACTCCGGCCAAAGCCAGAGTGGCCTGAGGTGGGTGGCCTTGTCGGTCTGGGTTCCCACTGCCCAAAGACTGCTGCAGTCGTAGCAGGCCGCATAGGCAGCCTGTGCAAATGCCTTGATAACCGGTTGTTTCCTCACTTGGGCTCCTATGAGGAGACAATGATCTTCGCAGGAGCATCAGCCCACAAATGACACAGCACAGGAAGCTGCTAAAATGCAAATCTGCTGCAGGAATGAACCAAGCTGCCACCATGTCACTCCCTCACAGCCTGTGCCATCTTGCTGGTCCCATTCACACGTGACTAGTTTAAAAAGAAGGAAAAGGGGAGCGTTAATAATGTCAGCTGAGCGATAGGACAGCCGTCCTGAAGTTTCTTCAAGCTCCTAACAGGCTGTTTCATGTGTGTGCTTTACCCACTTTTTTCAAGACAGAGTAAGAGGGGCCCCTAAACAATCAGACCAGGCAAGAGGCGGTGTGACGTGTCTTCAGCCAATGGGTGAGCGCAAGACAAGGATCGAGAGGGGAGGGAGACCAAGACCCCGGGCCCAGTGGTGTGGGGTGGGAGGGCCCGTGCGGGGCACCCACGCAGCTCGAGGGATCTCAGCTCCCTGAGCAGGGAGCGAGCCCAGGCCCATGGCAGTAACGGTGTCACATCTTCCCCAGGGGGCCTCCAGGGAGCTCGGGGCCCCATGACCAGCCACAGCCGACGTGGGTTCCAGGCTACAGCGCAGGGAAGGGAAACAGACCCAGCTGTCCTGTGCGTGGAGGAGACAGGGAGGTCAGGGAAGCCCAGGTGGCTAGAATGTGTGGAACAGAATAGTGGGGAGCAGGGACAGTAAAGAAAGCAGAGCTCCAGGACCTACAGAGCACCCCCTCAAGTCTTCATCTAAAGACAAGTTTGCACCTGTGTGAGAAAAACTGTGAGGAGGCTGGAACAAGAATCCCTGGAAAGGAGCGGACAGAACCACCTCCGGAGCTCACACAGAAACGGGAATCAACTGTGCCCCTACAAGCCACCAGGGAACGGCTCCCTCATTCACACAGTACTCCCTGGCATCCCCAGAAGGGCTTCACCCTTAGTAATGAGGCAAAGGCAGCTCTGGATCACCCTAACACAGCTCAGGAGCAGTTCTCTAAAGGATCAACTGATGACAAGGAACTTAACTGTGTGCCAGACCAAGATAAATACTATTTGAAGGAATACGACAAAACAACATACATACATAATGTCCAGTATCCAATAAGGAAATGGGCAGGCCTATTGGTCAGAGGACAGAAACCACAATCTATTTTAAACAAGGGGAGTTTAGCATAAAGAGCTATTAACTATTTATAGGAACTGACTAAAATGAACCAAAAGGTATAAAATACTCTAGGGTGCAGAGAGGATTCAGAGCTGGGAGACAGCAGTTTACGGGATGGTAAAGTTCACCAGGCTGAGAACCATCTGAGACGCTGCCAACACAATCAGCCCGGAAGCTGTCTGCAGAGAGTTCTGCAAAGCCCCCAGGGTGGAGGTGCTGACGAACTCACCAGAAAGCTGCCAGGAGACCAACTCGGGTACCCCCAGAACATGTCTGGCAGCGCCTGTCCCCTTTCAAATATATGAAGAGCCTCATCACTGGTACTCAGGCAAGTGCTGCTGAGTTGGTCGCTAGGACACTGCCTGAGAAGGCGCCACAGAAGCTCTCTAGGGCTCAGCCGATGTCACAGAACAGGAATGAGCAAAGCGCAAAGCACCAGGACACAGGCCCTTTCTCCTTCAGCCCCTCCAATGACAAAGGCTGGCATCAGGCTAGCTGGCAAGAAGGGTAGTCACGCTCCACCATCACAAGCAGGCACTGAAAGGCGGATAGGCCAGGCATGTGGAAAAGAAGAAAACGTGACTTACGACCATAAGAAAAAGCAATCAACGAGAACTGACCTAGAAATGACAGATATGAGGGAATTGTCAGACAAGGACATGCTTCACATACCTAGGAAAGCAGAGGGAATGTGACCATAAATGAGAGAAATGGAAAATACAAAAGGCCTAAATGGAGCTTCTAGAGATGATAATAGTATCTGAAATGCAAAACACACAATCTGGGATGAACATCAGGTCAACACTGAAAAAGACCATACAACCCCAAAACAGCAACTGAAAACTGTTCAAATAAAGGGCATAGAGGGAAAAAAAGGCATCAGACACTGACAAGCAGTCCAATGTACATGAGCTGGAATCCCAGAAAAAGGACAAGGAGGCTCTTTAGTTCTTCTTCATTTTCTGCCATAAGGGTGGTGTCATCTGCCTATCTGAGGTTATTGATATTTCTCCCAGAAATGAAGCTGCTGCTTCATCCAGCCTGGTATTTCGTATGATGAACACTGCATATAAGTTAAATAAGCAGGGTGACAATATACAGCCTGGATGTACTCCTTTCCCATATNAGTTCTTCTTCATTTTCTGCCATAAGGGTGGTGTCATCTGCCTATCTGAGGTTATTGATATTTCTCCCAGAAATGAAGCTGCTGCTTCATCCAGCCTGGTATTTCGTATGATGAACACTGCATATAAGTTAAATAAGCAGGGTGACAATATACAGCCTGGATGTACTCCTTTCCCATATGCTCACTACAAAAATGTACACAAAAATCTATCACTACAAAAAATCAACTAAAGGCCAATCGACACATGAAAAGATGCTCAACATCAGTCAGGCACTATTAAAGAAATGCAAATCAAAACTACAATGCGGTATCATCTCACACCAGTCAAAAAGGTCATCATCGAAAAAATCTACAAACAGTGAATGACAGAGAGGATGTGGTTGGTGGGAATGTAAATTGATACAGCCACTATGGAGAACAGTAGGAAGATTACTTAAAAAACTAAAACTATCCTATGACCCAGCAATCCTACTACTGGGCATACACGCTGACAGAAACACAATTCAAAAAGACAGGTACCCCAGTGTTCACAACAGTCAGGACATGGAAGCAACCTAGATGTCCACTGAAGGGTGAGTGGCTAAAGAACACTGGAAAATCCACAAATATGTGGAAGTTAAACAACATGCTCTCATACAACCAACAGGTCAAAAAGGAAATCACAAGAAAAATTAGAAAGCATACTGAGACCAATGAAAACACACACACCAGAACTTTGGGATGCAGCAAGAGCAGGGCTAAGAGGGAACTTCACAGCTATAAATGTTTCCATTAAAAAAGAAGAAAAGTATCAAAGCAATAGTCTAACTTACACCTTAAAGAAACAAGAGCACCTAAACTAAAGCTAGCAGGAGAAAGGGAATAATAAAAGAGTACAGCATCAATAAACAAAGAAAAGAGAGAGAGTCCAGTTGTGTTTCTACACACTAGCAAGGAGAAGGCAGAGGAACCAGAGATCAAATTGCCAACATCCACTGGATCGTCGAAAAAGCAAGAGTTCCAGAAAAAAACATCTATTTCTGCTTTATTGACTATGCCAAAGCCTTTGACTGTGTGGATCACAATAAACTGTGGAGAATTCTGAAAGAGATGGGAATACCAGACCACCTGACCCGCCTCTTGAGAAACCTATATGCAGGTCAGGAAGCAACAGTTAGAACTGGACATGGAACAACAGACCGGTTCCAACTAGGAAAAGGAGTACGTCATGGCTGTATATTGTCACCCTGCTTATTTAACTTCTATGCAGAGTATATCATGAGAAACGCTGGGCTGGAAGAAGCGCAAGCTAGAATCAAGATTGCTGGGAGAAATATCAATAACCTCAGATATGCAGATGACACCACCCTTATGGCAGAAAGTGAAGAGGAACTAAAAAGTTCCTTAATGAAAATGAAAGTGGAGAGTGAAAAAGTTGGCTTAAAGCTCAACATTCAGAAAACGAAGATCATGGCATCCGGTCCCATCACTTCATGGGAAATAGATGGGGAAACAGTG
>SJYX01020995.1:78377-90768 GCA_006410675.1 Oreotragus oreotragus | reverse complement strand
CTCAACATTCAGAAAACGAAGATCATGGCATTCGGTCCCATCACTTCATGGGAAATAGATGGGGAAACAGCGGAAACAGTGTCAGACTTTATTTTTTTGGGCTCCAAAATCACTGCAGGTGGTGACTGCAGCCATGAAACTAAAATGACCAACCTAGATAGCATATTGAAAAGCAGAGACATTACTTTGCCAACAAAGGTCCATCTAGTCAAGGCTATGGTTTTTCCAGTAGTCATGTATGGATGTGAGAGTTGGACTGTGAAGAAGGCTGAGTGCCGAAGAATTGATGCTTTTGAACTGTGGTGTTGGAGAAGACTCCTGAGAGTCCCTTGGACTGCAAAGAGATCCAACCAGTCCATTCTGAAGGAGATCAGCCCTGGGATTTCTTTGGAAGGAATGATGCTGAAGCTGAAACTCCAGTACTTTGGCGACCTCATGCGAAGAGTTGACTTATTGGAAAAGACTCTGATGCTGGGAGGGATTGGGGGCAGGAGGAGAAGGGGACGACAGAGGATGAGGTGGCTGGATGGCATCATGGACTCGATGGGCGTGAATCTGAGTGAACTCCGAGAGCTGGTGATGGACAGGGAGGCCTGGTGTGCTGCGATTCATGGGGTCACAGAGTCGGACACGACTGAGCGACTGAACTGAACTGAACAATGAACAATCCTGAAAGGAAATTAGGAAAACAATTCCACTAAAATAACATCAAAAGATTTAAAATACTTGGGAATAAACTTAACCAAGAAAG
Organism: Oreotragus oreotragus; assembly: GCA_006410675.1. NCBI lineage: Eukaryota > Metazoa > Chordata > Mammalia > Artiodactyla > Bovidae > Oreotragus > Oreotragus oreotragus. The sequence continues at coordinate 90,017 of SJYX01020995.1, read as the reverse complement.
TGAAAGACTTAACACACTGAAAAGTAAGCATCATTGCTGAAAGGAATTGAACTCCTACAACTCAACAACAAAAATCAAACAACCCAATTTTTTAAATGGGAAAAGAAAAACCTTTTTTTAATGGGCAAAGGACTTGAACAGACATTTCTCCAAAGATAAGCAAATGATCAATAAACACATGAAAAATGATGAGAGAACTGCAAATCAAAACTGTGATGAACTATCACTATCTTCCCATTAGAATGGCTACTATATTTAAAAATTATAAGTTTTATAAGGATGTGGAGAAACTGGAATCCTTATGCACCACTGATAGGGATGCAAAATGGTACAGCCAGAGCAGAAGACAGTATTGAGATTCTTCAAAAAAATTACACAAAATTACTAGGATCCAGCAACTTCACTCCAAGGTACCCAGAAGAACAGAATGATGAGAAAGTTTTGAAAATGGATAGTGTGTGGGTAGTGGTGATGGTTGTACAACAACATGAAAGCATTTAATGTCACTGAACTGTACACTTTAAATAGTTGAAACTGTAAATTTTACATTACATATATTTTATCACAATGAAAAACCATACAGCTAACAGTATACTTAATGGGAGAAATTAGATGCTTTCTCACTAAGATCAGGAAGAAGGTAAGAATGTCTATTTTTACCACTCCCATGGATCATCATACTGGAAGTCCTAGGTAATACGACAAGAAAAGGAGATAAAAGTTACACAAATCAAAAAGGAAGAAATAAAATAACCTTTATACATAGATGACATGAATTATCTATGTAGAAAATACCAAAGAATTAACAACAATAAAAAAAAAACCTCCTCGAACTAATAAATTACTATGACAAGGTTAGAAATATAAGATTAATTGACAAGTGTCAACTACTTTCTTATCTACCAGCAACAGGACTTCTGGTTTCTAGTTCCACACGTAAGGAGATATGAAGTCACCACTTTGTCCTGACAAGTAGTAAAAAGCTGAACTGACTGAAAATCAACAACTTTTCTTGGATCCATAAAGAGGAAGACACAGGGCTAACAATAAAAAAAAAACCTCCTCGAACTAATAAATTACTATGACAAGGTTAGAAATATAAGATTAATTGACAAGTGTCAACTACTTTCTTATCTACCAGCAACAGGACTTCTGGTTTCTAGTTCCACACGTAAGGAGATATGAAGTCACCACTTTGTCCTGACAAGTAGTAAAAAGCTGAACTGACTGAAAATCAACAACTTTTCTTGGATCCATAAAGAGGAAGACACAGGGCAAATCACTGTCCCCAAGTCTGACAGACATATGAATACAAGAACATTGGCTGGAATCAAGATTGCCGGGAGAAATATCAATAACCTCAGATATGCAGATGACACCACCCTTATGGCANACACACACACACACACACACACACACACACCCATCTGAGTGTGATCAAGGGAGGGTGGGACTCCCGTATTCTGCCCAGCCCCTGACTCATGGGAGGGAAGCCCTCTTTTGGGCTGGGTGTTCTGAGAGTACTGGGGCCCTGACCATGCTCATCCCAGCTCACCATGTGGCAGATCCACACCAGAGGCGAGCTGAGTGGACCCCAGGCTGCTGCCTTCCGTCTCCCACAGAGTGCTCAGCAGTAACAGGGGAATGTCACTCAGAGAGCAGTTTACCACTGTTCTACCCACAGCTCTATAGCCCTGGCTTAGAGATTTTTGCCTGGGGTAGAAATAGGCCAGAAAGCACTGACTCCTAATTTCCTCCAAAGGAACTGATTTCATTTGCAACAGAGAGGGAATCAGTTCAAGCTCGAAGGTGCTCTCAAGAAAGGAGAGGGTGTGGTGAAAGGCAAGCGGCAAAGACAGAGGCTAAACCGCAGATGACAACACTACACGCTGACAGCACCAGACAGTCAGCACCTAAATCAGACTGATTATAATCTTCGCAGCCAAAGACGGAGAAGCTCCATACAGTCAGCAAAAATAAGACCTGGAGCTGACAGTGGCTCAGATCATGAAGTCCTTATTGCAAAATTCAGACTTAAAGTAAGTACTAAAAGCCACTAGGTCATTCAGGTATGACCTAAATCAAATGTATGATTATATGGTAAAGTGACATACAGATTCAAGGGGTCAGATCTGACAGAGTGCCTAAAGAACTACAGACAGAAGTTGGTGACACTACAGGAGGCCGTGATCAAACAGCCCCCAAGAGAAAGAAAGGCAAGATGGCTGTCTGAGGAGGCCTTACAAATCGCTGAGAAAAGAAAAAATACAAAAAGCAAAGGAGAAAAGGAAAGATATACCCATCTGAATGCAGAGTTCCCAAGAACAGCAAGGAAAGAGAAGAAAGCCTTAAGTAAACAATACAACAGAGGAAAACAATAGAATGGGAAAGACTAGAGATCTCTTCAAGAAAATTAGAGACACCAAGGGAACATTTCATACAAAGATGGGCTTAATAAAGGACAGAAACAGTAAGGACCTAATAGAAGCAGAAGATCCTAAGAAGAGGTGGCAAGAATACAAAATACTGTACAAAAAAAGGTNGAATGGGAAAGACTAGAGATCTCTTCAAGAAAATTAGAGACACCAAGGGAACATTTCATACAAAGATGGGCTTAATAAAGGACAGAAACAGTAAGGACCTAATAGAAGCAGAAGATCCTAAGAAGAGGTGGCAAGAATACAAAATACTGTACAAAAAAAGGTCTTAATGATCTGGATAACCAAGACGGCATTGGTCACTCACCTGAAGCCAGACATCCTAGAGTGTGAAGTCAAGTGAGCCTTAGGAAGCATTACTACAAACAAAGCTAGCAGAGGTGATGGGATTCCAGCTAAGCTATTTCAAATTCTAAAAGATGATACTGTGAAAGTGCTGTGCTCAACATGCCAGGAAATTTGGAAAACTCAGCAGTGGCAACAGGAATGGAAAAGGTCAGTTTTCATTTCGATCCCAAAGAAGGGCAACACCAAAGAATGCTCAAACTACCGCACAATTGCATTCATCTCACATGCCAGCAAGGTCACGCTCAAAATCCTTCATGCCAGGCTTCTAACAGTACAAATTTGGAAAACTCAGCAGTGGCAACAGGAATGGAAAAGGTCAGTTTTCATTTCGATCCCAAAGAAGGGCAACACCAAAGAATGCTCAAACTACCGCACAATTGCATTCATCTCACATGCCAGCAAGGTCACGCTCAAAATCCTTCATGCCAGGCTTCTAACAGTACGTGAACCGAGAACTTCCAGATGTACAAGCTGGATTTAGAAAAGGCAGAGGAACCAGAGATCAAATTGCCAACATCCGCTGGATCATGGAAAAAGCAAGAGTTCCAGAAAAACATCTACTTCTCCTTTACTGACTATGCCAAGGCCTTTGACTAGGTGGATCACAACAAACTGGAAAATTCTTAGAGAAATGGGAATACCAGACCACCTGACCTGCCTCCTGAGAAATCTGAATGCTGGTAAAGAAGCAATAGTTAAAACTGCACATAGAACAACAGACTGGTTCCAAACTGGGAAAGGAGTACATCAAGGCTGTATATCGTCACCCTGCTTATCTAATTTACATGCAGAGTACATCATGTGAAATGCCAGGCTGGATGAAGCACAAGCTGGAATCAAGGTTGCTGGGAGAAATACCAATAACCTCAGATATGCAGATGACACCACCCTTACGACAGAAAGCAAAAAGGAACTAAAAAACCTCTTGATGAAAGTAAAAGAGGAGAGTGAAAAAGCTGGCTTGGACTTCAACATTCAAAAGACTAAGATCAGGGCATCCATTCCCATCACTCCATGGCAAATAAATAGGGAACAATGGAAACAGTGACAGGTTTTACTTTATTGGACTCCAAAATCACGGTGGGGTGACTGCAGCCATGAAATTAAAAGACGCTTGCTCCTTGGAAGGAAAGCCATGACAAACCTAGACAGCGTATTAAAAAGCAGAGATATAACTTGGCCAACAGAAGTCCATTTAAGTCAAAGCTAATGGCTTTTCCAGTAGCCATGTATGAATGTGAGAGCTGGACCATAAAGAAGGCTGAGCGCTGAAGAATTGATGCTTTGCAATTGTGGTGCTGGAGAATATTCTTCAGAGTCCCTTGAACTGCAAGGAAATCAAACCAATCAATCCTAAAGGAAATCAACCCTGAATATTCATCAGAAGGACTGATGCTGAAGCTGAAGTTCCAATACTTTAGCCACCTGATGCAAAGAGCCCCCTCACTGGAAAAGATCCTGATGCTAGGAAAGATTGAGGGCAGGAGGAGAAGGGGGCAATAGAGGATGCGCTGGTTGGATGGCATCATCAACTCAGTGGACATGAGTACGAGCCAACTTTGGGAGACAGTGAAGGACAGGGAAGCCTGGCGTGCTGCAGTTCTTGGGGTTCCAAAGAGTCAGACACGACTGAACAAGAACCACATGCTGGCTAGTTTACAAGAGACAACGAGGGACCAGCACAAGCGGGGAGGAGCCACCCTAGGGTTGTAAAAAATATCACCGACTTTACAGCCTATCCCTTTCAAGAAACCAAAATTTTGTAGGATTAGCGGGTAGAGCAGTTTGGGTATCCTAACTGTGCTTAGACCATGCAAACAATGGCAGGAACATGGATAAACAAGGCCCATAAGACAGAAATGGGCCTCAGGGGAAAGAGTTGCCAGTCCAGACATCATGAGATGAAATTAATTCAATTTTAATGAGAAATGGGATTCAGAAGAACACAATTTAGTAAGTAGAATAAGCAGATTAGAGGGAGTTCTCCTGCAGAAGGAAAGCAAAGGATGGGCATCAGCCTGGAAAGATACTGAGATTGTAGCAAACTGGGTCTCGCCAATCCAACAAATAATTTGGGATAATATTCAACATTAGGACCAGCAAGGGGCTTGTCTCCTGACTTGGATGGGCCTCTTGACTACTTTAATACAGATGGGGCTGAACAGGCCATGGGACGATGGCCCGCCAAATCCATGGAAGTTCTCTGGGAGCACTTATAACCCTGAAATAAACATTAATAATAAATAACACATAAAAAAACCTACAAGCCAAACTCAATGAACATAGGTGCAAAACATTCCTTTAAGAATTATATATGCAACTTGAAACAACAGTTCATTGAAAGATCAATACTTGGGCTCTGAAGATGGCTGTAGTGGTCACATACATTCTGAGTGTTAGTCACTCAGTCACATGCATCTCTTTGCAACCCCATGAACTGTAGCCCGCTAGGCTTTCTGTCCATGGGATTTTGTCAGGCAAGAATATTGGAGTTAGCTGCCATTTCCTTCTACAGGGGGTCTTCCCAATCAAGGGATAGAACCAGGGCCTCCCACATTGCAGACAGATTCTTTACCTTTTGAGCTACCAGGTAATTCCTTTCATACATTCTGGTTCTTCCCAAATCACTACATAACATAGATTTGAAAAACAAATGCTTATGAAACATTTATAACAAAAACAGATGAAAAAGTATCTGCAAGAACCTGAGGCCCCAAAACACAGGTAGATTTATTTTGTATACCTATAATACAGTGTCCACTATAGATAGATATATAGCCATACCCCACGTGTGTTAAGTGCCCATGTTAGAGAAAGCAGAGATAAATAACAGCGTGTCACAATAAATCTGAGATGATGAAAAACCCAAATAATCAACAAGTGTTCACCGAAAAGTATACTGAGCCATTTTGAGAAAAGCCGCTGAAACTGGGAATGACTTTGCCTACTCCAATCTGCAGTATATATGCAAGGGGCCAGTGGAAAGGCCTAGAAGGGTCTAGCATCTATGACTTCTCAAAATTGACCCACCAAGGGCTTCTGTCCAAGAAGGGCCCCACACTGAGAAGAAACTACTGGCAATGGAATAAAAACAGGGCAGGAAGCAGACAATAAAGATGAAAAAAAAAGAGGGTCCAGATAAAAGTGGGCGAGGGAAACAAAACTGAAATCTCAGAAAGTTACCATTTTTCTTTTTAACAATGCCTGAACACAACAGAAGAGAGAACTCTGAAAAGAAAGGAAAGCTATCTGACTCAAGCTTCCTTCTAACAGTTCAGGAAAAATGAATACACCAAAAATGAGCAACAGAAAAGTATAATGATATGAACACCATATAATGTTACTATAAGGAAAAAGAAATTAAAGAGCAAAATAACATCCCTGCAAACAGAAAAGCACATCAGGAGAGGGACACGCTCCAAAAAATGGATCAAAACTGTAATATACTATTTCAAAATAAGCTTAAAATCACTAAGAATATTATACAAGCCATGAACGAACATCATAACTCAGGTTTTCAAAACTTCAGAAATGAAGAGACAATTTAAGAATTAGAAACAAAAGGAAAAATTCATTTCAGAAATAAACATTAAAGTAGAAAAACAAGAAAGCAAACACAATGAACGCTAACTCATGAGGAACAGCCAAGAGTTTTCCCACAATGGAAACCCTCGTGGCTCAGCTGGTAAAGAACCCGCCTGCCATGCGGGGGTCCTGGGTTCGATCCCTGGGTTGGGAAAATCCCCTGGAGAAGGGAAAGGCTACCCACTCCAGTATTCTGGCCTGGAGAATTTCATGGACTGTGTAGTCCATGGGGTTGCAAAGAGCTGGACACAACTGAGCGACTTTCACTCACATGAGGAATAGCAGGTTTAAAAAAAAAGACTTTAATGAAAACAAAAATAAACGAAGAAATATTAATTAAGAGAAAGTGACAAATGTTGAAGGCAGGCAAAGAAGAAACCACACACAGACGACAGTCGCTGGGGAGGAAGCTGAGGCCAGAGCAGAGTAAACGCTGGAGACAACGAGCGCATGACTCAGAAAGAGATTACCTGCACACATTTCAAATAATTTTCATCAGAATTTCTGTTAACATTTTATGCAAGAAAATGGAGTCACAGATTTAAGATCTCAAGGAAAAAATTGTGATCTAAGGATTTTCTATCTAACAAAAGAGACCTTCAAGTATTCAGAGCACGAACTGTTCCCAACATGCCAAAACTTAGGGAGTATTGTTCTCATGCTGCTGCTGCTGAGAAGTCGCTTCAGTCGTGCCCGACTCTGGGCGACCCCATAGACGGCAGCCCACCAGGCTTCCCTGTCCCTGGGATTCTCCAGGCAAGAACACTGGAGTGGGTTGCCATTTCCTTCTCCAGTGTGTGAAAGTGAAAAGTGAAAGGGGAGTCGCTCAGTCATTTCCAACTCTTCACAACCCCACGGACTACAGCCCACCAGGCTCCTCCGTCCATGGGATTTGCCAGGCAAGAGCACTGGAGTGGGCTGCCATCGTCTTGAGTCCTAAATAAAGACTATACTGGAGAACAAGCAAGAGTGAGTAGAATACATCAACATAAGGAACTGATGAGTCAAATACTTTCCCTGTAGATCTAAGACTAAATGAGGGTTCAGTTCAGTTCAGTCGCTCAGTCGTGTCCAACTCTTTGCGACCCCATGAATCACAGCACGCCAGGCCTCCCTGTCCATCACCATCTCTCAGAGTTCACTCAGACTCTCGTCCATCGAGTCCGTGATGCCATCCAGCCATCTCATCCTCGGTCGTCCCCTTCTCCTCCTGCCCCCAATCCCTCCCAGCATCAGAGTCTTTTCCAATGAGTCAACTCTTCGCATGAGGTGGCCAAANGCTATTTGTAAGGCTTCTCCAGACAGCCATTTTGCTTTTTTGCATTTCTTTTCCATGGGGATGGTCTTGATCCCTGTCTCCTGTACAATGTCACGAACCTCATTCCATAGTTCATCAGGAACTCTATCTATCAGATCTAGGCCCTTAAATCTATTTCTCACTTCCACTGTATAATCATAAGGGATTTGATTTAGGTCATACCTGAATGGTCTAGCGGTTTTCCCTACTTTCTTCAATTTAAGTCTGAATTTGGAAATAAGGAGTTCATGATCTGAGCCACAGTCAGCTCCTGGTCTTGTTTTTGTTGACTGTATAGAGCTTCTCCATCTTTGGCTGCAAAGAATATAATCAATCTGATTTCGGTGTTGACCATCTGGTGATGTCCATGTGTAGAGTCTTCTCTTGTGTTAAGAGGGTTGGAAGAAAGATAATATGATATAATGGCTACACAATCTGACAATGTAGATAGAATACTCTGTAAGAAAAAAAAGCAAGAGGAGACTGGAAATAGCACATGCAAAAAATTTTTGTAACGTTTTCAGTAATCATAACCAGTTGTGGTAGCATTTTATAAACAGATGCTGTATGTGTAATATGGGATAAAACTAATGAGTAATTCCAAAATGTCTTATTCCTATCCACCCCATGTCCTTGAAAATCAGGATTCTTGACATGGAGATACATATATCAGAAGTTGTTAAGTAAAAACCCTGTAGTCCTGAACTTAGAAACAGCATGAAGAACTCACAAAGTATTTTATCTTAAACATACTTCTCCGCTCTAATCACTAAAAAGGTCAGGAAACAACAGCCAGCCCAGTAGCAAATAGTATTCCTTATACCAAGATTGAGGTCTTGAAACACCATTTCCTACTAAATGAAACCAAGGTTTCTTAGAGAATTAGCTGATTCTAAGTCTGGAAGCAAGAAATGTATAACATGAGTCCAAAAATCTAAATATATGTGGAGGAATTCAGAATGTGCCACCCAAAAAGAAGCCATGTTGGCATATTGGATATTTTGAGTTAAAGGCACTTGAAAACATTAAATAGAAGAAAAACACCCTGACCTTCCTTCTTTTTCTTAAAAGCAGATGAAATTCCCGTATGAGAAATGGCCTCCCTATACCAGAAGGAAAAGTAACACTCTTTTTTTATTTTTGGAAAGTAACATTCTTATTCTCAAGGACAAGAAGTTGAGACAGAATTCTACACAGACAGGCCTCTTTAAAAATAACTCTCTTTTAGCCTCCCCATAAAATGTAGTCATCTTTCTAAATCACCTCCCTTTGTTCAACTTAATATAAAAGCAAGTTAAATTTCATAATTTCTTTGGGTCATCTCTCCTTAGAAGGGCTCCAGGGTCGCATAAAGTTTATATTAAATAAATTGTGCAGACTTTCCTCCTGTTCATCTGATTCATGTCAATTTAATTCACAGGCCCTGCCAAAAAAAAACCCTAAGAGGATAAGGGTAAAATCTCCCTCCTCTATAACAGATACAGGAAGCAATCAATGACTATGAGAACTGTGTCAAAAGGGTCCAGGAGTCAAGTTAGAGAGGCTTTCATTGGCCAAAGAAGAAATAATTTGAGTTTCAATAAGGATAGCTACTTCAGTGAAGTGAATGAAATCCACCAAATAACAAATCTATAAACTGATAATGGTATTTTAAAAACATGAATCACAAGTTGGATGAATCACAAGCTAGAATCAAGATTGCTGAGAGAAATAACAACCTCAGATGTGCAGATGATATCACTCTAAAAAGAGTGAAGAGGAACTAAAGAGCCTGTTAATAAAGGTGGAAGAGGAGAATGAAAAAGCTGGCTTAAAACTCGACATCTAAAAAACTAAGACCATGGCATCTGGTCCCATCATTACATGGCAAATAGAAGGGGAAAAAGTGGAAGCAGTGACAGGTTTTACTTTCTTGGGCTCCAAAATCACTGCAGATGGTGACTAGAGCCTGAAATTAAAAGATGCTTGCCCCCTGGAAGGAAAGCTATGGCAAACCTAAACCGTGTATTAAAAAGCAGAGACATCCCTTTCTATATGGTCAACAGAAGTCTGTATGTTAGAAGCTATGGTTTTTCCAGTAGTCATGTACATATGTGAGAACTGCACCATAAAGAAGCCTGAGTGCTGAAGAACTGATGCTTTCAAATTGTGATGCTGGAGAAGATTCTTCAGGGACCCTTGGACTGCAAGATCAAACCAGTCAATCCTAAAGGAAATCAACCCTGAATACTTATTGGAAGGACTGATGCTGAAGCTCCAATACATTGGCAACCTGATGGATGAGATGATTCACTGGAAAAGACCCTGATGCTGGAAAAGGTTGAAAGGGAAAGGTTAAAAGCAAAAGGTGAAGGGGATGGCAGAGGATGAGACGGTTAGATAGCATCACCGACTCAATGGACATGAATCTGAGCAAACTCTAGGAGACAGTCCATGGGGTTGCGAAGAACCAGACACACCTTAGTGACTGAACAACAACAAAATTTTAAAAAGAAAACTAACTGGTAACCTTCTGAGAATGACAGAGAACCAATTCATTACTTTGAAAACTGGATAAAGAAAATAAGCAAAGATTTATCCTGCCTTTCCTATATGAACTATAGCATAAAGAACCCAAATACTAGTAGATAAGGCTGTCCTTACAAAATTATTCCAGACAATATAGGAAACCAAAGTTATAATCAGAACATCACCATTTCTGGTTATGGTGCAGTTGGCTTAGCAAATATCTGTGTCGTACAATGCCACACGAGGCAGAAGCCTAGGCCGGAGCATGGAGGGCTGCTGTCATTTAAAGAGACCAAAACCCAACACTGTAAGCCTTCTGATAAATAAATAAGCTATGATACTAGGAGTTAATCTATTGGCAGGACTATAAAGTCTCTGGATCCAGCTGGAAATTTGCAGGAACTATATAAGACAGAGCAACATGTCAAACTATACTACAAATATGCTAACAAGCAAAATTCAAACCTGTGGAAAACTCCACAAACCAACCATCTAATGCCCTTCAGCAGATACATTATAAGGAAAACAAAGCAACTGAGGGGAAAGATGTAGATTGAGAAACTGACAAGTCATATAAGGGTGGTGGCCCAGGGGTTAAGACTCCATGCTACCAATGCAGGGGTTCCAAGTTCAATCCCTGGTTAGGGCACTAGATTCCACACATTGTAACCAAAAAAGTTAACATGCTGTAACTAAGACCCAGTGCAGCCAAATAAATACTTATTTTTTTTTAAAAGATGAATACGACGTAATGATTGGAAAAGGTCAAAGAAGGTGCCTAGGACATAACTCATAAATGTTCTTTTCTTCCGAGAGGTAAATTCAGTGTTTATGTGGGGCCAGTTCATGTTTGAAATTAAAGGCTCCTTTACTAATCACATGGAGCTTTCAATCTATGAAAATGTTACCCAGTCACATGAATGTGACTTAATGATGTGATAAATGACATGACTGAATGAATGTGACATCATGTGACAATATGACGTGCATTTTTGGAAAGTCATATTCATGATTTTCCTGCATATTTATTACCAATCTACCTGATGAAATACAAAGGCAACAAATGGAAATTAGAATTTTAAAATGCTGAAGATAATGCTCTATTTCTTAGGCTGGATGGTAGATACACTTTTATTCATGAACATTCTTTAAACTACTTTTAGAAATACATGTCACAATAAATGTTTTAAATTGAAGAATTGGCCTTCCATCATTAGTGCTTTCTCCTAAGAACTGAAAGTTGATTCTTATTACATCAACTGGGCAAACTTTTAAAATTAAAAGATCTATTAATATAACCATCAAAAATAAGCAAATATACACTGTAACATGTATTCCATTATATGTATCACATGTATATTCCATATGGCTTGTCATCCATGCATCCACTGATGAGCATTTGAGTTGTTTCTACCTTTTGGCTATTGTGAGCAGGAGTACACGTTTTTAATACCTTTTTTTTTT